>JANJGN010000776.1:10000-278373 GCA_026770705.1 Isurus oxyrinchus
CTGTGTGTACTGTCTAATTGTGTGTAATTATTCGGTATCTATAAAGATGTGTGTCTGTGTGTACTGTCTAATTGTGTGTAATTGTTTCGGTATCTATAGAGATGTGTGCCTGTGTGTACTGTCTAAATGGGGTGTAATTGTTCGGTATCTATAAAGATGTGTGTGTGTGTGCCCTGTCTAATTGTGTGTAATTGTTCGGTATCTATAGAGATGTGTGTGTGTGTGTACTCTCTAAATGGGATGTAATTGTTCAGTATCTATAGAGATGTGTGGTCTGTGTGTACTGTCTAAATGGGGTGTAATTGTTCAGTAACTGTAGAGATGTGTGTGTGTGTACTGTCTAAATGAGGTGTAATTGTTTGGTATCTATAGAGATGTGTGTGTCTGTGTGTACTGTCTAACAGTGTGTAATTGTGCGTTATCTATAGAGATGTTGTGTGTGTACTGTCTAACTGTGGGTAATTGTTCACTATCTATAGAGATGTGTGTGTGTGCGTACTGTCTAACTGTGGGTAATTGTTCGGTATCTTTAGAGATGCGTGTCTGTGTGTACTGTCTAATTGTGGTGTAATTGTTCAATATCTATAGAGATGTGTGTCTGCGTGTACTCTCTAAATGGAATGTAATTGTTCGGTATCTATAAAGATGTGTGTCTGTGTGTACTGTCTAATTGTGTGTAATTGTTCGGTATCTATAGAGATGTGTGTGTCTGTGTGCCCTGTCTAATTGTGTGTAATTGTTTGGTATCTATAGAGATGTGTGTGTGTGTGTACTCTCTAAATGGGATGTAATTGTTCAGTATCTATAGAGATGTGTGCCTGTGTGTACTGTCTAAATGGGTGTAATTGTTCGGTATCTATAGAGATGTGTGTCTGTGTGTACTGTCTAATTGTGTGTAATTGTTCGGTATCTATAAAGATGTGTGTCTGTGTGTACTGTCTAATTGTGTGTAATTGTTCGGTATCTATAGAGATGTGTGCCTGTGTGTACTGTCTAAATGGGGTGTAATTGTTCGGTATCTATAAAGATGTGTGTGTGTGTGCCCTGTCTAATTGTGTGTAATTGTTCGGTATCTATAGAGATGTGTGTGTGTGTGTACTCTCTAAATGGGATGTAATTGTTCAGTATCTATAGAGATGTGTGTCTGTGTGTACTGTCTAAATGGGGTGTAATTGTTCAGTATCTATAGAGATGTGTGTCTGTGTGTACTGTCTAATTGTGTGTAATTGTTCAGTATCTACAGAGATGTGTGCCTGTGTGTGTACTGTCTAATTGTGTGTAATTGTTCAGTAACTGTAGAGATGTGTGTGTGTGTACTGTCTAAATGAGGTGTAATTGTTTGGTATCTATAGAGATGTGTGTGTCTGTGTGTACTGTCTAACAGTGTGTAATTGTGCGTTATCTATAGAGATGTTGTTTGTGTACTGTCTAACTGTGGGTAATTGTTCACTATCTATAGAGATGTGTGTGTGTGCGTACTGTCTAACTGTGGGTAATTGTTCGGTATCTTTAGAGATGCGTGTCTGTGTGTACTGTCTAATTGTGTGTAATTGTTCGGTATCTATAGAGATGTGTGTCTGTGTGTACTCTCTAAATGGGATGTAATTGTTCGGTATCTATAAAGATGTGTGTCTGTGTGTACTGTCTAATTGTGTGTAATTGTTCGGTATCTATAGAGATGTGTGTTTGTGTGCCCTGTCTAATTGTGTGTAATTGTTCGGTATCTATAGAGATGTGTGTGTGTGTGTACTCTCTAAATGGGATGTAATTGTTCAGTATCTATAGAGATTTGTGTCTGTGTGTACTGTCTAAATGTGTGTAATTGTTCAGTATCTATAGAGATGTGTGTCTGTGTGTACTGTCTAATTGTGTGTAATTGTTCGGTATCTATAGAGATGTGTGTGTCTGTGTGTACTGTCTAACAGTGTGTAATTGTGCGTTATCTATAGAGATGTTGTGTGCGTACTGTCTAACTGTGGGTAATTGTTCAATATCTATAGAGATGTGTGTCTGTGTGTACTCTCTAAATGGAATGTAATTGTTCGGTATCTATAAAGATGTGTGTCTGTGTGTACTGTCTAATTGTGTGTAATTGTTCGGTATCTATAGAGATGTGTGTGTGTGTGTGCCCTGTCTAATTGTGTGTAATTGTTCGGTATCTATAGAGATGTGTGTGTCTGTGTGCCTTGTCTAATTGTGTGTAATTGTTCGGTATCTATAGAGATGTGTGTGTGTGTGTACTCTCTAAATGGGATGTAATTGTTCAGTATCTATAGAGATGTGTGCCTGTGTGTACTGTCTAAATGGGGTGTAATTGTTCGGTATCTATAGAGATGTGTGTCTGTGTGTACTGTCTAATTGTGTGTAATTATTCGGTATCTATAAAGATGTGTGTCTGTGTGTACTGTCTAATTGTGTGTAATTGTTCGGTATCTATAGAGATGTGTGCCTGTGTGTACTGTCTAAATGGGGTGTAATTGTTCGGTATCTATAAAGATGTGTGTGTGTGTGCCCTGTCTAATTGTGTGTAATTGTTCGGTATCTATAGAGATGTGTGTGTGTGTGTACTCTCTAAATGGGATGTAATTGTTCAGTATCTATAGAGATGTGTGTCTGTGTGTACTGTCTAAATGGGGTGTAATTGTTCAGTAACTGTAGAGATGTGTGTGTGTGTACTGTCTAAATGAGGTGTAATTGTTTGGTATCTATAGAGATGTGTGTGTCTGTGTGTACTGTCTAACAGTGTGTAATTGTGCGTTATCTATAGAGATGTTGTGTGTGTACTGTCTAACTGTGGGTAATTGTTCACTATCTATAGAGATGTGTGTGTGTGCGTACTGTCTAACTGTGGGTAATTGTTCGGTATCTTTAGAGATGCGTGTCTGTGTGTACTGTCTAATTGTGTGTAATTGTTCAATATCTATAGAGATGTGTGTCTGTGTGTACTCTCTAAATGGAATGTAATTGTTCGGTATCTATAAAGATGTGTGTCTGTGTGTACTGTCTAATTGTGTGTAATTGTTCGGTATCTATAGAGATGTGTGTGTGTGTGTGCCCTGTCTAATTGTGTGTAATTGTTCGGTATCTATAGAGATGTGTGTGTCTGTGTGCCTTGTCTAATTGTGTGTAATTGTTCGGTATCTATAGAGATGTGTGTGTGTGTGTACTCTCTAAATGGGATGTAATTGTTCAGTATCTATAGAGATGTGTGCCTGTGTGTACTGTCTAAATGGGGTGTAATTGTTCGGTATCTATAGAGATGTGTGTCTGTGTGTACTGTCTAATTGTGTGTAATTATTCGGTATCTATAAAGATGTGTGTCTGTGTGTACTGTCTAATTGTGTGTAATTGTTCGGTATCTATAGAGATGTGTGCCTGTGTGTACTGTCTAAATGGGGTGTAATTGTTCGGTATCTATAAAGATGTGTGTGTGTGTGCCCTGTCTAATTGTGTGTAATTGTTCGGTATCTATAGAGATGTGTGTGTGTGTGTGTACTCTCTAAATGGGATGTAATTGTTCAGTATCTATAGAGATGTGTGTCTGTGTGTACTGTCTAAATGGGGTGTAATTGTTCAGTAACTGTAGAGATGTGTGTGTGTGTACTGTCTAAATGAGGTGTAATTGTTTGGTATCTATAGAGATGTGTGTGTCTGTGTGTACTGTC
This sequence comes from Isurus oxyrinchus, assembly GCA_026770705.1. NCBI lineage: Eukaryota > Metazoa > Chordata > Chondrichthyes > Lamniformes > Lamnidae > Isurus > Isurus oxyrinchus. Next base: position 13,666 of record JANJGN010000776.1, read on the forward strand.
TAACAGTGTGTAATTGTGCGTTATCTATAGAGATGTTGTGTGTGTACTGTCTAACTGTGGGTAATTGTTCACTATCTATAGAGATGTGTGTGTGTGCGTACTGTCTAACTGTGGGTAATTGTTCGGTATCTTTAGAGATGCGTGTCTGTGTGTACTGTCTAATTGTGTGTAATTGTTCAATATCTATAGAGATGTGTGTCTGCGTGTACTCTCTAAATGGAATGTAATTGTTCGGTATCTATAAAGATGTGTGTCTGTGTGTACTGTCTAATTGTGTGTAATTGTTCGGTATCTATAGAGATGTGTGTGTCTGTGTGCCCTGTCTAATTGTGTGTAATTGTTTGGTATCTATAGAGATGTGTGTGTGTGTGTACTCTCTAAATGGGATGTAATTGTTCAGTATCTATAGAGATGTGTGCCTGTGTGTACTGTCTAAATGGGGTGTAATTGTTCGGTATCTATAGAGATGTGTGTCTGTGTGTACTGTCTAATTGTGTGTAATTGTTCGGTATCTATAAAGATGTGTGTCTGTGTGTACTGTCTAAATGGGGTGTAATTGTTCGGTATCTATAAAGATGTGTGTGTGTGTGCCCTGTCTAATTGTGTGTAATTGTTCGGTATCTATAGAGATGTGTGTGTGTGTGTACTCTCTAAATGGGATGTAATTGTTCAGTATCTATAGAGATGTGTGTCTGTGTGTACTGTCTAAATGGGGTGTAATTGTTCAGTATCTATAGAGATGTGTGTCTGTGTGTACTGTCTAATTGTGTGTAATTGTTCAGTATCTACAGAGATGTGTGCCTGTGTGTGTACTGTCTAATTGTGTGTAATTGTTCAGTAACTGTAGAGATGTGTGTGTGTGTACTGTCTAAATGAGGTGTAATTGTTTGGTATCTATAGAGATGTGTGTGTCTGTGTGTACTGTCTAACAGTGTGTAATTGTGCGTTATCTATAGAGATGTTGTTTGTGTACTGTCTAACTGTGGGTAATTGTTCACTATCTATAGAGATGTGTGTGTGTGCGTACTGTCTAACTGTGGGTAATTGTTCGGTATCTTTAGAGATGCGTGTCTGTGTGTACTGTCTAATTGTGTGTAATTGTTCGGTATCTATAGAGATGTGTGTCTGTGTGTACTCTCTAAATGGGATGTAATTGTTCGGTATCTATAAAGATGTGTGTCTGTGTGTACTGTCTAATTGTGTGTAATTGTTCGGTATCTATAGAGATGTGTGTTTGTGTGCCCTGTCTAATTGTGTGTAATTGTTCGGTATCTATAGAGATGTGTGTGTGTGTGTACTCTCTAAATGGGATGTAATTGTTCAGTATCTATAGAGATGTGTGTGTGTGTGTACTGTCTAAATGTGTGTAATTGTTCAGTATCTATAGAGATGTGTGTCTGTGTGCCCTGTCTAATTGTGTGTAATTGTTCGGTATCTATAGAGATGTGTGTGTGTGTGTACTCTCTAAATGGGATGTAATTGTTCAGTATCTATAGAGATGTGTGTCTGTGTGTACTGTCTAAATGGGGTGTAATTGTTCGGTATCTATAGAGATGTGTGTCTGTGTGTACTGTCTAATTGTGTGTAATTGTTCAGTATCTACAGAGATGTGTGCCTGTGTGTGTACTGTCTAATTGTGTGTAATTGTTCAGTAACTGTAGAGATGTGTGTGTGTGTACTGTCTAAATGAGGTGTAATTGTTTGGTATCTATAGAGATGTGTGTGTCTGTGTGTACTGTCTAACAGTGTGTAATTGTGCGTTATCTATAGAGATGTTGTTTGTGTACTGTCTAACTGTGGGTAATTGTTCACTATCTATAGAGATGTGTGTGTGTGCGTACTGTCTAACTGTGGGTAATTGTTCGGTATCTTTAGAGATGCGTGTCTGTGTGTACTGTCTAATTGTGTGTAATTGTTCGGTATCTATAGAGATGTGTGTCTGTGTGTACTCTCTAAATGGGATGTAATTGTTCGGTATCTATAAAGATGTGTGTCTGTGTGTACTGTCTAATTGTGTGTAATTGTTCGGTATCTATAGAGATGTGTGTTTGTGTGCCCTGTCTAATTGTGTGTAATTGTTCGGTATCTATAGAGATGTGTGTGTGTGTGTACTCTCTAAATGGGATGTAATTGTTCAGTATCTATAGAGATGTGTGTCTGTGTGTACTGTCTAAATGTGTGTAATTGTTCAGTATCTATAGAGATGTGTGTCTGTGTGTACTGTCTAATTGTGTGTAATTGTTCGGTATCTATAGAGATGTGTGTGTGTGTGTGCCCTGTCTAATTGTGTGTAATTGTTCGGTATCTATAGAGATGTGTGTGTGTGTGTGCCCTGTCTAATTGTGTGTAATTGTTCGGTATCTATAGAGATGTGTGTTTGTGTGTACTCTCTAAATGGGATGTAATTGTTCAGTATCTATAGAGATGTGTGTCTGTGTGTACTGTCTAAATGGGATGTAATTGTTCGGTATCTATAGAGATGTGCGTGTCTGTATGTACTGTCAAATTGTGTGTAATTGTTCGGTATCTATAGAGATGTGTGTCTGTGTGTACTGTCTAATTGTGTGTAATTGTTCGGTATCTATAGAGATGCGTGTCTGTGTGTACTGTCTAATTGTGTGTAATTGTTCGGTATCTATAGAGATGTGTGTCTGTGTGTACTGTCTAATTGTGTGTAATTGTTCGGTATCTATAGAGATGTGTGCCTGTGTGTGTGTGTGTGTGTGTGTGTGTGTCTGTGTGTGTGTGTGTGTCTGTGTGTGTGTCTGTGTGTGTGTGTGTGTGTGTGTGTGTCTGTGTGTGCTGTCTCACTCTGTGTAATTGTTCAGTTAAAGGCCGGATTGTTGGCAATGACTGTGGGGATGTGTGAAAATATCCACTTTCTGTGGTTGTATCGAAAAGGCAAATCTTATTTTAGAGGTTGGCATGTTTTTATATTCAGGGTATCTGACTGGACAACAAGCTAACATGCTAGTACAGCAAATCACAAGACAAGTGTTATGTTAGCTTTGATTACAATGTGCAAGAGTGTGTAAGACTTCAGAAGCCTTGCTGCAAGTCTACTGATCTTCTTTGAGTGCACAGTGAAACTCCATGCACAGGTTTAATCTCCATACCCAGGGGAAGGTCTGTTAGCCTGAGTGAGTGGGTGGGGTCACAAAGGTTCACTGGGTTGATTCCAGGAATGGTGGGGGTGCAGGGAGGAGAGGCAGTTCTCCTGTCAGGCTAGGCCGACATTGCCTCAAATGTCGAAGAATATGGAGTGATCTCATTGAAACTCAAGGGGTTCGAAAGGGTTGATGCTGAGAGGCTCTTCCCTCCGAACTCCCACTTAACCCCAACGTGCCCCCAGCTGGAGAGTCTGAAACACGGGGGAGGAGGAAGAGCTGGGGGGCAAAAACTCTCAGGATGAGGGGTTGGCTATTTTGACCCGAAATGAGGAGAAATTTCTTCCCTCCAAGGGTTGTGGATCCCCGACCCCAGAGGGCGAGCCCATGAGCACTTTCAAGGTGGAGATGGACACCAAAGGGAGGCAGGAACGCGGAGGTGAGGTCGGAGGGCGGGCCTGGCTCAAACAGGTGGAGCAGGCCCCGAGACGCCGGATCGGCGAAAGCCAGGAGGAGCTTGGTCAAACTCTCCCGGGAAAGCAGGAACTTCCCCATCGTACTTCAGCAGGCGTGAGTACCCCCTTCATCCCCAACCGTTGCTCCGGCAAAACCCGCTCGTTGCTCCGAGCCGCTTCGGCTGAGAGCCCACAAGCCGAAAGCCCACTTTTAATAATTTACACGAAAACCTGAGCTGACGTTTGCGATGAGAAACGAGGCGGCCGGTTCCCTTTGATGTGGGACGTTGTTGTGAGGCAGACTGGCGTGATGTAGAGGTTTCGCTGGCTGTACTGACGCAGGAGGGTAGAACATAGCAGTTAGGAGCTGAGCTGTTGGGGACTTTTTACACTACGTTCTAGGAACAATCAAAGTTCACTCATTCATTTACATATATCTATAAAAGCACGCAGTGTGCCAATTCGCAAACCCGTCCAGTCATCTCAACCGACGTAGAGCTGCAATTTTGTCTCTCCGCCCTGCCTGTAGAGAATTATCCAGACCCCGGCAGACAGACCCAGTGAAAGGTAAGTGTGTTCCAAGCAAATAAGTTCTCGAGCGATCGCTGAATTCCTTTGTTGGTGACTGCCTCTCACCTTTTTACGCTGTTTTTAAGAAAAACTAATTCTATGCTGATAGAACTGGGTATTTTATAAATATATTGATGTACATATTTGAAAAGTACATTTAAAAGTGTCTGCATGGTTTAACGGTAGATTGTTTTGAATTTGTCCGTACGCGGGATTGATTATTTGGTGGGTAATAACGGTGAGGCCTGGATCTATAACTTGTCTCTAATTGCCCATTGAGGGGCAGCTAAGAGCCAGCCTCCTGGCTGGGTGGGTCTGGGGTCGCATGTAGGCCGGACCGGGTAAGGACGCAGATTTCCCACCCTAAAGGGGAGTTAGTGAACGATTGGATCAGCCGAGAAAGAGACCATTCGGCCCATCCTGCTTGTGCCGGCTCTTTGCAAGGTCTATCCCATTAAACCCACTCTCTCCATCCTTCCCCCCCGAACAACCCCCTCTCCCCCCTACCCTCCCTGCCCCCACCCTCCCCCCCCACACCCTGTGAATCGAGTATTTCTCCAGTTCCCCCCCTTTTGAACGTTCCTATTGAATCTGCTTCCGCCGCCCTTTCAGGCAGCGCCTTCCAGATCACCACAACTCGCTGTGTCAGACACATTCTGCTCATCTCCCACCCCCCCCCCACCCCCTCTGGATCTTTTACCGATTCTCTTCAATCTGTGTCCCCCTCCCCCCTCTGGTTACCGACCCTCCCGCCACTGGAAACAGTTTCTCCTCATCGACTCGATCCAAACCCCCTCGTGAGTCTGAACGCCTCGATTCAATCTCCCCCTTAACCTTCTCCGCTCTAAAGGAGAACAATCCCGGCTCCTCCCAGTCTCTCCACGTTAACCTGAAGTCCCCTCATCCCCGGGAACCATCCTGGTAAATCTCCCTCCCTCCGCACCCTCTCCGAGTCCAGGGAACCAAATATTCATCATCTCACAGCCACGGCCCCGAGAGAAGGAAATGCTCCCCGATTCCGCACTCAACCCCCCCACTACTACCCCCATATAAACCCCCCCACACTACTACCCCCCCACAACAACCCCCCCACTACTACCCCCCACTACTACCCCCATAAAACCCCCCCCCCACTACTACCCCCCCACAACAACCCCCCCACTACTACCCCCCACTACTACCCCCATAAAACCCCCCCCCACACTACTACCCCCCACAACACCCCCCCACAACAACCCCCCCACTACTACCCCCATAAACCCCCCCCCCCACTACTACCCCCCCCACAACACCCCCCCCACTACTACCCCCATAAAACCCCCCCCCACTACTACCCCCCCACAACACCCCCCCACAACAACCCCCCCACTACTACCCCCATAAAACACCCCCCCCACTACTACCCCCCCCACAACACCCCCCCACCTCTACCCCCCCACAACAACCCCCCCCACTACTACCCCCCCCACAACAACCCCCCCACTACTACCCCCCCACAACACCCCCCCACAACAACACCCCCCACTACAACCCCCCCACAACAACCCCCCACAACAACCCCCCCACTACAACCCCCCCAACACAAACCCCCCCACTACTACCCCCCCACAACAACCCCCCCACTACTACCCCCCCCCACAACACCCCCCACAACAACACCCCCACTACAACCCCCCCACAACAACCCCCCACAACAACCCCCCCACTACAACCCCCCCACAACAACCCCCCCACAACAACCCCCCCACTACTACCCCCATAAAACACCCCCCCACTACTACCCCCCCCACAACAACCCCCCCCACTACTACCCCCCCCATAAAACACCCCCCCACTACTACCCCCCCACAACAACCCCCCCCACTACTACCCCCATAAAACACCCCCCCACTACTACCCCCCCCACAACAACCCCCCCACTACTACCCCCATAAAACACCCCCCCCACTACACCCCCCACAACAACCCCCCCACCCCCACTACTACCCCCCCACAACAACCCCCCCACAACAACCCCCCACTACTTACCCCATAAAAACACCCCCCCCACTACTACCCCCATAAAACACCCCCCCCACTACTACCCCCAAAAAACACCCCCCCACTACTACCCCCCCACAACAACCCCCCCACTACTACCCCCATAAAACACCCCCCCCACTACTACCCCCCCACTACTACCCCCATAACACACCCCCCCCACTACTACCCCCCCACAACACCCCCCACAACAACCCCCCCACTACTACCCCCCCACAACAACCCCCCCACTACTACCCCCCACACTACTACCCACATAAAACACCCCCCCCACTACTACCCCCCCACTACTACCCCCATAAAACACCCCCCCACTACTACCCCCCTCACAACAACCCCCCCACTACAACCCCCCAAAAAAATCCCCCACTACTACCCCCCCAATACTACCCCCCCCACAACAACCCCCCCAATACTACCCCCCCACAACAACCCCCCCAATACTACCCCCCCACAACAACCCCCCCACTACTACCCCCATAAAACACCCCCCCCACTACTACCCCCCCCACAACAACCCCCCCACTACTACCCCCATAAAACACCCCCCCACTACTACCCCCCCACAACAACCCCCCCACAACAACCCCCCCACTACTACCCCCATAAAACACCCCCCACTACTACCCCCATAAAACACCCCCCCCCACTACTACCCCCAAAAAACACCCCCCCACTACTACCCCCCCACAACAACCCCCCCACTACTACCCCCATAAAACACCCCCCCCACTACTACCCCCCCACAACAACCCCCCCACTACTACCCCCATAACACACCCCCCCCACTACTACCCCCCCACAACACCCCCCACAACAACCCCCCCACTACAACCCCCCCACTACTACCCCCCCACAACACCCCCCACAACAACCCCCCCACTACTACCCCCCCACAACAACCCCCCCACTACTACCCCCCCACACTACTACCCACATAAAACACCCCCCCCACTACTACCCCCCCACTACTACCCCCATAAAACCCCCCCCCACTACTACCCCCTCACAACAACCCCCCCACTACAACCCCCCAAAAAAATCCCCCACTACTACCCCCACTACTACCCCCCCCAATACTACCCCCCCACTACTACCCCCTCACAACAACCCCCCCAATACTACCCCCCACAACAACCCCCCCAATACTACCCCCCCACAACAACCCCCCCAATACTACCCCCCCACAACAACACCCCCACTACTACCCCCCCCACAACAACCCCCCCACTACTACCCCCCCACAACAACCCCCCCACTACTACCCCCTACAACAACCCCCCCACTACTACCCCCCCCACAACACCCCCCCACTACTACCCCACCACAACAACCCCCCCACTACTACCCCCCCACAACAACCTCCCCACTACTACCCCCCACAACACCCCCCCACTACTACCCCACCACAACAACCCCCCCACTACTACCCCCCCCACAACAACCTCCCCACTACTACCCCCCACAACACCCCCCCACTACTACCCCCCCACAACAACCCCCCCACTACTATCCCCCACAACAACCCCCCCAATACTACACCCCCACAACAACCCCCCCACTACTACCCCCCCACAACAACCCCCCCAATACTACCCCCCCCACAACAACCCCCCCACTACTACCCCCCCACAACAACACCCCCAAAACAACACCCCCACTACTACCCCCCCCACAACAACCCCCCCACAACAACCCCCCACAACAACCCCCCCAAAACAATCACCCCAAAACAACACCCACACTACAACCCCCCCACTACAAACCCCCCACTACAACCCCCCCACTACAACCCCCCCACAACAACCCCCCCACTACAACCCCCCCACAACAACCCCCCCACTACAACCCCCCCACTACAAAACCCCACTACAACCTCCCACACTACAACCCCCCCTACAAACCCCCGACTGCAAAACCCCACTACAACCCCCCCACTACAAACCCCCCACTACAACCCCCCCACTACAAACCCCCCACTACAACCCCCCCACTACAACCCCCCACACTACAAGCCCCTCCTACAACCCCCCCACTACAAACCCCACACTACAACTCCCCCACAACAACCCCTCCACACTGACCCCCCCACACTGACCCCCCCACACTGATCCCCCCACACTGACCCCCTCACACTGACCTCCCCACACTGACACCCCCACACTGACCCCCCCTCACTGACCCCCCCCTCATTGACCCCCCCACACTGACCCCCCCACAGACACCCCCACACTGAACCCCCACACTGACACCCCCACACTGACTCCCCACACTGACCCCTCCACAGACACCCCCACACTGACCCCCCCCACACTGACACCCCCACACTGACACCCCCACACTGACCCCCCCACACTGACCCCACACACTGACACCCCCCACACTGATCCCCCCACACTGACCCCCCACACTGACCCCCCCCCACACTGACACCCCACACTGACCCCCCACACTGACCCCCCACACTGACATCCCCACACTGACCCCCCACACTGACCCCCCCACAGACACCCCCACACTGACCCCCCCACACTGACCCCCCCCCACACTGACATCCCCACACTGACACCCCACACTGACCCCCCCACAGACACCCCCACACTGAACCCCCACACTGACCCCCCCACACTGATATCCCCACACTGACCCGCCACACTGACCCCCCCACAGACACCCCCACACTGACCCCCCCACACTGACACCCCCACAATAACCCCCCACGCTGACCCCTCCACACTGACACCCCCACACTGACACCCCCCACACTGACACCCCCACACTGACCCCACACACTGACACCCCCACACTGACCCCCCCCACACTGACCCCCCACACTGACCCCCCACACTGACCCCCCCCACACTGACACCCCACACTGACCCCCCACACTGACCCCCCACACTGACATCCCCACACTGACACCCCACACTGACCCCCCCACAGACACCCCCACACTGACCCCCCCACACTGACCCCCCCCACACTGACATCCCCACACTGACACCCCACACTGACCCCCCCACAGACACCCCCCACACTGAACCCCCCACACTGACCCCCCCCACACTGACATCCCCACACTGACCCGCCACACCGACCCCCCCACAGACACCCCCACACTGACCCCCCCACACTGACACCTCCACACTGACCCCCCACACTGACCCCCCCACAGACACCCCCCACACTGACCCCCCCACACTGACACCCCACACTGACCCCCCACACTGACCCCCCCACACTGACATCCCCACACTGACCCCCACACTGACCCCCCCACAGACACCCCCACACTGACCCCCCCACACTGACCCCCCCCACACTGACATCCCCACACTGACACCCCACACTGACCCCCCCACAGACACCCCCACACTGACCCCCCCACACTGACATCCCCACACTGACCCCCCACACTGACCCCCCCACAGACACCCCACACTGACCCCCCCACACTGACCCCCACACTGACCCCCCACACTGACCCCCCCACACTGACATCCCCACGCTGACACCCCACACTGACCCCCCCACACTGACCCCCCCACAGACACCCCCACACTGACCCCCCCACACTGACCCCCCCACACTGACATCCCCACACTGACCCCCCACACTGACCCCCCCACAGACACCCCCACACTGACCCCCCCACACTGACACCCCCACACTGACCCCCCACACTGACCCTCCCACTGACACCCCCACACTGACCCCCCCACACTGACCCCCCCACACTGACCCCCCTACACTGACCCCCCCCAACTGACACCCCCACACTGACCCCCCCCACACTGACCCCCCCCACACTGACACCCCACACTGACCCCCCCACACTGACACCCCCACACTGACCCCCCCACACTGACCCCCCCCACACTGACACCCCACACTGACCCCCCACACTGACCCCCCCACACTGACCTCCCCACACTGACCCCCCACACTGACCCCCCCACAGACACCCCCACACTGACCCCCCCACACTGACCCCCCCACACTGACACCCCACACTGACCCCCCACCCTGACCCCCCCACACTGACCCCCCCCACACTGACCCCCCCACACTGACCCCCCACCCTGACCCCCCCACACTAACCCCCCCACACTGACCCCCCACACTGACACCCCCACACTGACCCCCCCCCAACAACAACACCCCCCACACTGACCCCCCCACACTGACCTCCTCACACTGACCCCCCCACACTGACCCCCCCACACTGACCCCCCCACACTGACCTCCTCACACTGACCCCCCCACACTGACCCCCCCACACTGACCCCCCCACACTGACCCCCCCCAACAACAACACCCCCCACACTGACCCCCCCACACTGACCTCCTCACACTGACCCCCTCACACTGACCTCTCCACACTGACCCCCCACACTGACCTCCTCACACTGACCCCCTCACACTGACCTCCTCACACTGACCCCCCCACACTGACCCCCTCACACTGACCTCCCCACACTGACCCCCCACAGTGACCCCCCCACACTGACCCCCCCACACTGACCTCCTCACACTGACCCCCCCACACTGACCCCCCCCACACTGACCCCCCCCAAAAACAACACCCCCCACACTGACCCCCCCCACACTGACCTCCTCACACTGACCCCCTCACACTGACCTCCCCACACTGACCCCCCACACTGACCCCCCCACACTGACCTCCCCACACTGACCCCCCCCCACACTGACACCCCACACTGACCCCCCACACTGACCCCCCCACACTGACCTCCCCACACTGACCCCCCACACTGACCCCCCCACACTGACCTCCCCACACTGACCCCCCACACTGACCCCCCACACTGACCCCCCCACACTGACCTCCCCACACTGACCCCCCCCAACAACAACGCCCCCCACACTGACACTAAGGTTGGAGGAGTTGCAGATAGTGAAGAGGATTGTCACAGGATATAACGGGATACAGATCGGCTGGAGACTTGGGTGGAGAAATGGCAGATGGAGTTTAATCCGGACAAATGAGAGGTAATGCATTTTGGAAGGTCTAATACAGGCAGGGATTATACAGTAAATGGCAGAACCCTTAAGTGCATCAACGGGCAGAGGGATCTGGGTGTACAGGTCCACAGGTCACTGAAAGTGGCAACACAGGCGGATAAGGTAGTCAGGAAGGCATATGGCATGCTTGCCTTCATTGGCAGGGGTATTGAGTATAAAAGCTGGGAAGTCATGCTGCAGCTGTATAGAACCTTGGTTAGGCCACACTTGGAATATTGCGTGCAATTCTGGTCACCACATTACCAGAAGGATCTGGAGGCATTGGAGAGAGTGCAGAGGAGGTTTACCAGGATGCTGCCTGGTCTGGAGGTTATTAGCTATGGGGAGAGGTTGGAGAAACTCGGATTGCTCTCACTAGAGCGACGGAGATTGAGGGGTGACGTGATAGAAGTTTACAAAATTATGAGTGGCATGGACAGAGTAGATAGTCAGAAGCTTTTTCCCAGGGTGGAAGAGTCAATTACTAGGGGACATAGATTTAAGGTGAGAGGAGAAAACTATAGAGGAGATGTGCGGGGCAAGTTTTTTACACAGAGGGTAGTGAGTGTCTGGAATTCGCTGCCAGAGGAGGTGGTGGAAGCAGGTACGATAGTGGTGTTTAAGAGGCAGCTTGACAAATACATGAACAGGATGGGAATAGAGGGATACGGACCCCGGAAGTGCAAAATGTTTTAGTTGACGGGCAATATGATGGGCGCAGACTTGGAGGGCCGAAGGGCCTGTCCCTGTGCTGTACTTTTCTTTGTTCTTAAAACAACCGCCCCACACAACAGCGACGCAAAAAATAACCCCCCAAACAGCAACCCTTCTCATAACAACCCCCCCAAAACAACCCCCCAAACAGCAACCCCCCCAAAACAACCCCACTCACAACAACCCACCCAAAACAACCCCCCCAAAACAACCCCACTCACAACAACCCCCCCAAAACAACCCCCCCAAAACAACCCCCCCAAAACAACCCCCCCAAAACAACCCCCCCAAAACAACCCCCCCAAAACAACCCCCCCAAAACAACCCCCCCAAAACAACCCCCCAAAACAAACCCCCCCCAAAACAACCCCCCAAAACAACCCCCCCCAAAACAACCCCCCCAAAACAACCCCCCCAAAACAAACCGCAAAAACAACCCCCCCAAAACAACCCCCCAAAACAACCCCCCCAAAACAAACCGCAAAAACAACCCCCCCAAAACAACCCCCCCAAAACAACCCCCCCAAAACTACCCCCCCAAAATAAACCCCCCCAAAACAACCCCCCCAAAACAACCCCCCAAAACAACCCCCCCAAAACAACCCCCCCAAAACAACCCCCCCAAAACAACCCCCCAAAACAACCCCCCCCAAAACAACCCCCCCAAAATAAACCCCCCCAAAACAACCTCCCCAAAACAACCCCCCCAAAACAACCCCCCCAAAACAAACCCCCAAAACAACCCCCCCAAAACAACCCCCCCAAAACAACCCCCCCAAAACAACCCCCCCAAAACAACCCCCCCAAAACAACCCCCCCAAAACAACCCCCCAAAACAACCCCCCAAAACAACCCCCCCAAAACAACCCCCCAAAACAACCCCCCCAAAACAACCCCCCCAAAACAACCCCCCCAAAACAACCCCCCCAAAACAAACCCCCAAAACAACCCCCCCAAAACAACCCCCCAAAACAACCCCCCCAAAACAACCCCCCCAAAACAACCCCCCCAAAACAACCCCCCCAAAACAACCCCCCCAAAACAACCCCCCCAAAACAACCCCCCCCAAACAAACCCCCCCAAAACAACCCCCCAAAACAACCCCCCCCAAACAAACCCCCCCAAAACAACCCCCCCAAAACAGCCCCCCAAAACAACCCCCCCAAAACAACCCCCCACCCCCCCGCAACAACAAACCCAAACCCCCCCCCCATTCCAAACCGGCCCCACTCCCACCACCCCCACACTCACTCCCTTTCTGCACCCCCCCCACCCCACCCCACAGCCTCCCCTCTCTCCTCGCCCCCCCTCCTTCTATGATCTGTTCATTTATACAAGAATTGTGGTCTGGCTTTGATCTTACTTGCTCCCCCGTTCTCGTGCTCACTTTCTTGCGTCGCTCATTTCCTCTTTCTTGGTCTCTGTTCTTTGTAAATTCAGTTTGGTTCCTGTTCTGTACAGTGAGCCTGATGCTTCTGCCTGTCACCTCTCACCTGCATCATCCCTCCCCAAGCCTGCAGAGCATCCTTGATAATAAAACCAAAAACTCTCCACTCCTTCTTTTCCCTATTTCCCATTGCCTGTAACTGGGACGTATAACATTCCCACTTCTGCCGATCTCCGGTATCAGCTAAATGTTACTGTATATTGGAGAAAGCAATTGACTTGGGTATGTATAAAATTACATTGAATGCAGTTTTGTCCTTTATAAAACGATTTATGTTTTATAACACTATAAGTGAGTTAATTGTTTTATCTACTTGTTCACGTGATTTATAAAACAGTTTGTGTGTATTATAAAGCTGTTTGTGTGTTTTATAAAGCTCTTTGTGGGTTTTATAAAGCTGTTTCTGTGTTTTAAAAAGCTATTTGTGAGTTTTACAAAGCAATTTGTATGTTTTATAAAACTGTTCGTGTGTTTTATAAAGCTGTATGTATGTTTTATAAAGCTGTTTGTGTGTTTTATAAAGCTGATTGTGTGTTTTATAAAGCTGCATGTGTGTTTTATAAAGCTGTTTCTGTGTTTTATAAAGCTATTTGTGTGTTTTATAAAGCTGTTTGTGTGTTTTATAAAGCTGCATGTGTGTTTTATAAAGCTGTTTGTGTGTTTTATAAAGCTGCATGTGTGTTTTATAAAGCTGTTTCTGTGTTTTATAAAGCTCTTTGTGGGTTTTATAAAGCTCTTTGTGGGTTTTATAAAGCTGATTGTGTGTTTTATAAAGCTGCATGTGTGTTTTATAAAGCTGTTTCTGTGTTTTATAAAGCTATTTGTGTGTTTTATAAAGCTGTTTGTGTGTTTTATAAAGCTGCATGTGTGTTTTATAAAGCTGTTTGTGTGTTTTATAAAGCTGCATGTGTGTTTTATAAAGCTGTTTCTGTGTTTTATAAAGCTCTTTGTGGGTTTTATAAAGCTCTTTGTGGGTTTTATAAAGCTGTTTGTGTGTTTTATAAAGCTGCATGTGTGTTTTATAAAGCTGTTTCTGTGTTTTATAAAGCTCTTTGTGGGTTTTATAAAGCTGATTGTGTGTTTTATAAAGCTGTTTGTGTGTTTTATAAAGCTGTTTCTGTGTTTTATAAAGCTGTTTGTGACTTTTATAAAGCTGTGTGTTTTAAAAAGCTATTTGTGAGTTTTACAAAGCTCTTTGTATGTTTTATAAAACTGTTCGTGTGTTTTATAAAGCTGTATGTATGTTTTATAAAGCTGTTTGTGTGTTTTATAAAACTGCATGTGTGTTTTATAAAGCTGTTTGTGTGTTTTATAAAGCTGATTGTGTGTTTTATAAAGCTGTTTGTGTGTTTTATAAAGCTGATTGTGTGTTTTATAAAGCTGATTGTGTGTTTTATAAAGCTGCATGTGTGTTTTATAAAGCTGTTTGTGTGTTTTATAAAGCTGATTGTGTGTTTTATAAAGCTGCATGTGTGTTTTATAAAGCTGTTCGTGTGTTTTATAAAGCTGCATGTGTGTTTTATAAAGCTGTTTCTGTGTTTTATAAAGCTCTTTGTGGGTTTTATAAAGCTGATTTTGTGTTTTATAAAGCTGCATGTGTGTTTTATAAAGCTGTTTCTGTGTTTTATAAAGCTGTTTGTGACTTTTATAAAGCTGTGTGTTTTAAAAAGCTATTTGTGAATTTTACAAAGCTCTTTGTATGTTTTATAAAACTGTTCGAGTGTTTTATAAAGCTGTATGTATGTTTTATAAAGCTGTTAGTGTGTTTTATAAAGCTCTATGTGTGTTTTATTAAGCTGTTTGTGTGTTTTATAAAGCTGTATGTATGTTTTATAAAGCTGCACGCGTGCTTTACAAAGCTGTTTGTGTGTTTTATAAAGCTGTTTCTCTGCTTTATAAAGCTGCACGCATGTTTGTGAAAGCTGTTTGGGGTTTTATAAAACTATTTGAGTGTCTCATAAAGCTCTTTGTGTGTTTTATAAAGCTGTATGTATGTTTTATAAAGCTGTTAGTGTGTTTTATAAAACTGTGTGTTTTATAAAGCTGTTTGTGTGTTTTATAAAGCTGAATATGTGTTTCATATAACTGTGTGTTTTATAAAGCTGTATGTTTGTTTTATATAACTGTGTGTTTTATAAAGCAGTTTTTGTTTTCATAAAGCTGTATGTGTGTTTTATCAAACTGTTTCTGTATTTTATAAAGCTGTTTGTGTTTTATAAAACTGTTTGTGTGTTTTATAAAGCTGTACGTGTGTTATATAAAACTGTTGCTGTGTTTCAAAAAGGTGTATTTGTAATGTTTTATAAAGCTGCATGGTGTTTTATAAAGCTGTTAGTGTGTTTTCTAAAGCTGTTTTATAAAGCTGCACGCGTGTTTTTGAAAGCTGTTTGGGGTTTTATAAAGCTATTTGAGTGTCTCATAAAGCTGTTTGTGTGTTTTAAAAGTTGCATGTGTGTTTTATAAAGCTGTGTGTTTTATAAAGCTGTATGTGTGTTTTATAAAGCTGTTTCTGTGTTTTATAAAGCTGCACGCGTGTTTTTAAAGATGTTTGGGAGTTTTATAAAGCAGTA
Source organism: Isurus oxyrinchus (assembly GCA_026770705.1). NCBI lineage: Eukaryota > Metazoa > Chordata > Chondrichthyes > Lamniformes > Lamnidae > Isurus > Isurus oxyrinchus. The sequence continues at coordinate 29,594 of JANJGN010000776.1, forward strand.
TGTGAGTTTTATAAAGCTCTTTTATAAAGCTATTTGTGTGTTTTATAAAGCTGTTTGTGTGTTTTATAAAGCTGTGTGTTTTATAAAGCTGTATGTGTGTTTTATAAAGCAGTTTGTGTGATTCATAAAACAGTTTGTGAGTCTTATAAAGCTGTGTGTTTCATAAAGCTGTTTGTGTGTTTCATAAAGTTGTTTGTGTGATTTATAAGACAGTTTGTGAGTCTTATAAAGCTGTGTGTGTGTTTTATAACACTGTGTGTCTTGTAAAGCGGAATGTGTGTTTTATAAAACAGTTTGTGTGTTTTAAAAAGCTGTTTTTGTGTTTCATAAAGCTCTATGTGTGTTTTATAAAGCTGTTTGCGTGTTTTATAAAGCCGTTTTTGTGTTTTATAAAGCTGTTTGTGTGTGCTACAAAGCTGTTTGTATGTTTTATAAAGCTCTATGTTTGTTTTATATAACTGTTGGTGTGTTTTATAAAGTTGTTTTTGTGTTTCATAAAGCTGTATGTGTGTTTTATATAATTGTGTGTTTTATAAAGCTGTTTTTGTGTTTCATAAAGCTGCATGTGTGTTTTATAAAGCTGTATGTGTGTTTTAGGAAACTGTATTCTGTAAAATGGTAGGTGTGTTAATAAAACAGTTTGTGTGTTTTAAAAAGCTGTATGTGTGTTTTATAAAGCTATTTGTGTGTTTTATAAAGCTGTTTCTATGTTCTATAAAGCTGTATGTGTGTTTTATAAAGCTGTTTGTGTGTTTTATAAAACTGTATGTGTGTTTTATAAAGCTGTACGTGTGTTTTATAAAACTCTTCGTGTGTTTTAAAAAGTTGTTTGTGTGTTTTCTAAAGCTGTATGTGTGTCTTATAAAGCTGCATGTGTGTTTTATAAAGCTGTTTGTGTGTTTTCTAAAGCTGTTTGTCTATTTTATAAAGCCGTTTGCGTGTTTTATAAATCTGTTTCCGTGTTTTCTAAAGCTGTTTGTGTATTTTATAAAGATGTTTGAGTGTTTTATAAAGCTGTATGTCTGTTTTATAAAGCTGTAGTTGTGTTTTATAAAGCTGTTTGTGTGTTTTATAAAGCTGTTTGTGTGTGTTATAAAGCTGAATATGTGTTTCATATAACTGTTTGAATGTTTTATAAAGCTGTATGTTTGTTTTATATAACTTTTTGTGTATTTTATAAAGCGGTTTTTGTGTTTCATAAAGCTGCATGTTTGTTTTATAAAGCTGTTTGTGTGTTTTATAAAACTGTTCGCGTGTTTTAAAAAGCTGTATTTGTGTTTTATAAAGCTGTTTGTGTGTTTTCTAATTCTGATTGTCTATTTTATAAAGCTGTTTGTGTGTTTTATAAATCTGTTTGCCTGTTTTCTAAAGCTGTTTGTCTATTTTATAAAGCTGCTTGTGTGTTTTATAAAGCTGTTTGTGTGTCTTATAAAGCTGTTGGCGTATTTTATAAAGCTGTTTGTGTGTTTTATAAAACTGTTTATGTGTTTTATAAAGCTGTTTGTGTGTTTTATAAAGCTGTTTGTTTGTTTTATAAAGCTGTTTGTTTGTTTTATAAAGCAGTTTGTGTGTTTTATAAAACTGTTCGCGTGTTTTAGAAAACTCTGCATTGTGTAAAGTGCTATGTGCGTTTTGTAAAACAGTTTGTGTGTTTTAAAAAGCTGTATGTGTGTTTTATAAAGCTGCATGTGTGTTTTATAAAACTGTTGGTGTGTTGTATAAAGCTGTTTGCGTGTTTTCTAAAGCAGTTTTTTGTTTTATAAAGCTGTTTGTGTGCTTTATAAAGCTGTTTTTGTGTTTTATAAAGCTGTAGTTGTCTTTTATAAAGTATTATGTTTGTTTGATAAAGCTGCACAAGCGTTTTGCAAAGCTGTTTGTGTGTTTTATAAAGCTGTATGAGTGTTTGATAAATCTGCTTGTGTGTTTTGTAAAGCTGTTTGGGTGTTTTGTAAAGCTGTTTGGGTGTTTTGTAAAGCTGTTTTATCTGTTTTCTAAAGCTGTTTTGTCTATTTTATAAAGCTGTTCGTGTGTTTTATAAAGCTGTTTGTGTGTTTTATAAAGCAGTATGTGTGCTTTATTCAGCTGTCTGAATGTTTTATAAAGCTGCTTGTGTGTTTTGTAAAGCTATTTGAGTGTTTTGCAAAGCTGGTTGACTGTTTTCTAAAGCTGTTTTGTCTGCTTTATAAAGCTCTTTCTGTGTTTTATAAAGCTGCTTGTGTGTTTTACAAAGCTGTTTGCTTGTTTTATAAATCTGTTTGCGTTTTTTCTAAAACTCTTAGTCTATTATATAATGCTGTTTGAGTGTTTCATAGAGCTGTTTGTGTGTTTTATAAAGATGTTTGTGTGTTTTATAAAGCTGTTTGTGTGTTTTATAAAGCTGTTTGCATGTTTTATAAAGCTATTTGTGTGTTTTATAAAGCTGTTTGTTTGTTTTATATAGCTGTATGTGTTTTTTATAAAGTTATTTGTGTGTTTTATAAAGCTGTTTGTGTGTTTTATAAAGCTGTTTGTGTGTTTTATAAAGCTGATTGCGTGTTTTATAAAGCTGTTTGCGTGTTTCATAAACCTGTAAGTGTGTTTTATACAACTGTTGGTGTGTTTTATAATGCTGTGTGTTTATTTTATAAAGCTGTTTGTGTGTTTTATGAAGCTGTTTGTGTTTTTTATGAAGCCGTATGTATGTTTTATAAAGCTGTTCGCTTGTTTTATAAAGCTATTTGTGCGTTGTACTTCTCTGGCTAAAGAAATTTCTCCTCATCTCTGTTCTGAAAGGTCTTCCTAGAGTCCTCAAACATTCCTCATATGTTCAGCCTTTCATTCCTGCGATCATTCTCGTGGATCTCCTCTGGACCCTCTCCAGGGCCAGCACATCCTTCCTGAGATACGGGGCCCAAACCGCTCACAATATTCTAAATGTGGTCTGACCAGAGCCTTATAAAGCCTCAGCAGCACATCCCTGCTGTTATATTCTAGTCCTCTCGAAATAAATGCAAACATTGCATTTGCCTTCCTAACTACCGACTCAACCTGCAAGTTAACCTTAAGAGAATCTTGGACTAGGACTCGCAAATCCCTTTGCACTCCAGATTTCTGAATTCTCTCCCCATTTAGAAAATAGTCTATGCCTCTATTCTTCCTACCAAAGTGCATGACCTCACACTTCCCCACGTTGTACTCCATCTGCCACTTCTTTGTCCATTCTCCTAAGCTGTCTAAATCCTTCTGCAGTCTCCCCGCCTCCTCAATACTACCTGTCCCTCCACCTATCTTTGTATCATCTGCAAACTTAGCCAGGATGCCCTCAGTTCCTTCATCTAGATCATTAATGTATAAAGTGAAAAGTTGTGGTCCCAACACTGACCCCTGCGGAACTCCACTAGTCACTGGCCGCCATCCTGAGAAGGACCCCCTTATCCCCACTCTCTGCCTCCTGCCAGACAGCCAATCTTCTATCCATGCTAGTACCCTGCCTCTAACACCATGGGCTCTTATCTTACTGAGCAGCCTCCTGTGCGGCACCTTGTCAAAGGCCTTCTGGAAGTCCAAGTAGATAACATCCATTGGCTCTCCTTTGTCTAACCTACTCATTACCTCCTCAAAGAATTCTAACAGATTTGTCAGGCATGACCTCCCCTTGATGAAACCATGCTGACTTTGCCCGATTTTACCATGCATTTCCAAGTATTCTGAAATCTCATCCTTAATAACAGACTCTAAAATCTTACCAACGACTGCGGTCAGGCTAATCGGCCTGTAATTTCCCGTCTTTTGCTTCACTCCCTTCTTAAACAGGGGGTTACATTAGCGATTTTCCAGTCCTCTGGGACCCTCCCTGACTCCAGTGACTCCTGAACGATCACCACTAACGCCTCCACTATCTCTTCAGCTATCTCCTTCAGAACTCTGGGCTGTAATCCATCTGGTCCAGGTGATTTATCCACCTTCAGACCTTTCAGTTTTCCCAGCACCTTCTCCTTGGTAATGGCCACCATACTCACCTCTGCCCCCCGACTCTCTTGAACATTAGGGATGTCACTCATGTCTTCCACTGGGAAGTTGCTTGTGTGTATTATGAAGCTGCTTGTCTATTTTATAAAGCTGTATGTGTGTTTTATAAAGCTGTAGGTGTGTTTTATAAAGCTGTAGGTGTGTTTTATAAAGCTGTATGTGTGTATTATAAAGCTGTAGGTGTGTTTTATAAAGCTGTATGTGTGTATTATAAAGCTGTAGGTGTGTTTTATAAAGCTGTTTGTGTGTTTTATAAAGCTGTGTGTGTGTTTTATAAAGCTGTTTGTGTGTTTTATAAAGCTGTGTGTGTGTTTTATACAGCTGTTTGAGTGTTTTATAAAGCTGTTTGTGTGTTTTATAAAGCAATTTGCGTGTTTTATAAAGCTGTTTGTGTGTTTTATAAAGCTGTTTGTGTGTTTTATAAAGCTGTATGTGGGTTTTATAAAGATGTTTGCGTGTTTTATAATTCTGTTTCTGTCTTGTATAAATTGGTTTGATTAATTTATGGAGCTACTTGTGTGCTTTATAAAAATGTTTGTGTGTTTTATAAAGCTGTTTGTGCGTATTTTATAAAGCTGTTTGTGTGTTTTATAAAGGTGTTGGCGTGTTTTATAAAGGTGTTGGCGTGTTTTATAAAGCTGTATGTGGGTTTTATAAAGATGTTTGCGTGTTTTATAATTCTGTTTCTGTCTTGTATAAATTGGTTTGATTAATTTATGAAGCTACTTGTGTGCTTTATAAAACTGTTTGTGTGTTTTATAAAGCTGTTTGTGCGTATTTTATACAGCTGTACGTGTGTTTTATAAAGCTGTTTGTGTGTTGTTTAAAACTGTTTGTAGGTTTTATAATGCTGTTTGTATGTTTTATAAAGCCGTATGTGTGTTTTATAAAGCTATTTTTGTGTTTTATAAAACTGTTTGTGTGTTTTATAAAGCTGTTTGAGTGTTTCATAAAGCTGTTTGTATGCTTTATACCGCTATTTGTGTGTTTTATAAAGCGATTTGCATATTTTATAATGCTGTATGTGTGTTTTATAAAGCAGTTTGGTGTTTTATAAAGCAGTAAGTGTGTTTTATAAAGCTGTTTGTGTGTTTTATAAAGCTGTTTGTGTCTTTTATAAAATGGTTTGTGTGTTTTATAAAACTGAATGTTTTATAAAGCTGTTTGTGTGTTTTATAACGCTGTTTGAATGTTTTATAAAGCTGTTTGTGTGTTTATAAAGCTGTTTGAATGTTTTTTAAAGCAGTTAGTATGTTCTATAACGCTGTTTGTCTGTTTTATAAAGCTGTTTGTGTCTCTTATAAAGCTGTTGGCGTATTTTATAAAGCTGTTTTTGTGTTTTATACAGCTGTATGTGTGTTTTATAAAGCTGTTTGTGTGTTGTTTAAAGCTGTTGTAGGTTTTATAATGCTGTTTGTATGTTTAATAAAGCCGTATGTGTGTTTTATAAAGCTATTTGTGTGTTTTATAAAACTGTTTGTGTATTTTATAAAGCTGTTTGAGTGTTTCATAAAGCTGTTTGTATGTTTTATAATGCTATCTGAGTGTTTTATAAAGCGATTTGCGTATTTTATAATGCTGTATGTGTGTTTTATAAAGCAGTATGGTGTTTTATAAAGCGGTAAGCGTGTTATATAAAGCTGTTTGTGTGTTTTATAAAATGGTTTGTGTGTTTTATAAAACTGTTTGTGTGTTTTATAAAGCTGTTTGAATGTTTTTTAAAGCTGTTTGTATGTTCTATAAAGCTGTTTGTCTGTTTTATAAAGCTGTTTGTGTGTTTTATATAGCTGTATGTGTTTTTTATAAAGTTATTTGTGTGTTTTATAAAGCTGTTTGTGTGTTTTATAAAGCTGATTGCGTGTTTTATAAAGCTGTTTGCGTGTTTCATAAACCTGTAAGTGTGTTTTATACAACTGTTGGTGTGTTTTATAATGCTGTGTGTGTATTTTATAAAGCTGTTTGCGTGTTTTATGAAGCTGTTTGTGTGTTTTATGAAGCCGTATGTATGTTTTATAAAGCTGTTCGCTTGTTTTATAAAGCTATTTGTGTGTTTTACTTCTCTGGCTAAAGAAGTTTCTCCTCATCTCTGTTCTGAAAGGTCTTCCTAGAGTCCTCAAACATTCCTCATATGTTCAGCCTTTCATTCCTGCGATCATTCTCGTGGATCTCCTCTGGACCCTCTCCAGGGCCAGCACATCCTTCCTGAGATACGGGGCCCAAACCGCTCAGAATATTCTAAATGTGGTCTGACCAGAGCCTTATAAAGCCTCAGCAGCACATCCCTGCTGTTATATTCTAGTCCTCTCGAAATAAATGCAAACATTGCATTTGCCTTCCTAACTAGTGACTCAACCTGCAAGTTAACCTTAAGAGAATCCTGGACTAGGACTCGCAAATCCCTTTGCACTCCAGATTTCTGAATTCTCTGCCCATTTAGAAAATAGTCTATGCCTCTATTCTTCCTACCAAAGTGCATGACCTCACCCTTCCCCACGTTGTATTCCATCTGCCACTTCTTTGTCCATTCTCCTAAGCTGTCCAAATCCTTCTGCAGCCTCCCCACCTCCTCAATACTACCTGTCCCTCCACCTATCTTTGTATCATCTGCAAACTTAGCCAGGATGCCCTCAGTTCTTTCATCTAGATCATTAATGTATAAAGTGAAAAGTTGTGGTCCCAACACTGATCCCTGCGGAACTCCACTAGTCACCGGCCGCCATCCTGAGAAGCACCCCCTTATCCCCACTCTCTGCCTCCTGCCAGACAGCCAATCTTCTATCCATGCTAGTACCTTGCCTCTAACACCATGGGCTCTTATCTTACTGAGCAGCCTCCTGTGCGGCACTTTGTCAAAGGCCTTCTGGAAGTCCAAGTAGATAACATCCATTGGCTCTCCTTTGTCTAACCTACTCATTACCTCCTCAAAGAATTCTAACAGATTTGTCAGGCATGACCTCCCCTTGATGAAACCATGCTGACTTTGCCCGATTTTACCATGCACTTCCAAGTATTCTGAAATCTCATCCTTAATAACAGACTCTAAAATCTTACCAACGACTGAGGTCAGGCTAATCGGCCTGTAATTTCCTGTCTTTTGCTTCACTCCCTTCTTAAACAGGGGGGTTACATTAGCGATTTTCCAGTCCTCTGCGGCCCTCTCTGACTCCAGTGACTCCTGAACGATCACCACCAGCGCCTCCACTATCTCTTCAGCTATCTCCTTCAGAACTCTGGGGTGTAATCCATCTGGTCCAGGTGATTTATCCACCTTCAGACCTTTCAGTTTTCCCAGCACCTTCTCCTTGGTAATGGCCACCATACTCACCTCTGCCCCCCGACTCTCTTGAACCTTAGTGATGTCACTCATGTCTTCCACTGGGAAGTTGCTTGTGTGTATTATGAAGCTGCTTGTCTATTTTATAAAGCTGTATGTGTGTATTATAAAGCTGTAAGTGTGTTTTATAAAGCAGTTTGTGTATTTTATAAAGCTGTATGTGTGTATTATAAAGCTGTTTGCGTGTTTTATAAAGCTCTTGGTGTGTTTTATAAAGCTGTTTGTATGTTTTATAAAGCTGTATGTGTGTTTTATAACGCTGTTTGTGTGTTTTATAAAGTGATTTGTGTGTTTTATAAAGCTCTATGTGTGTTTTATAAAGCAGTTTGGTGTTTTAAAAAGCTGTATGTGTGTTTTATAAAGCTCTTTGTGTGTTTTATAAAGCCGATTGTGTGTTTTATAAAGCTGTATGTGTGTTTTATAAAGCCGATTGTGTGTTTTATAAAGCTGTATGTGTGATTTATAAAGCCGATTGTGTGTTTTATAAAGCTGTATGTGGGTTTTATAAAGCTGTTTGTGTGTTTTATAATTCTGTTTCTGTCTTGAATAAATCGGTTTGATTAATTTATGAAGCTACTTGTGTGCTTTATAAAGATTTTTGTGTGTTTTATAAAGCTGTGCGTATTTTATAAAGCTGTTTGTGTGTTTTACAAAGCTGTTTGTGTGTTTTATAAAGGTGTTGGCGTGTTTTATAAAGCTGTTTGTGTGTTTTATAAAGCTGTTTTTGTGTTTTATACAGCTGTACGTGTGTTTTATAAAGCTGTTTGTGTGTTGCTTAAAACTGTTTGTAGGTTTTATAATGCTGTTTGTATGTTTTATAAAGCCGTATGTGTGATTTATAAAGCTGTTTTTGTGTTTTATAAAACTGTTTGTGTGTTTTATAAAGCTGTTTGAGTGTTTCATAAAGCTGTTTGTATGTTTTATAACGCTATTTGTGTGTTTTATAAAGCGATTTGCATATTTTATAATGCTTTATGTGTGTTTTATAAAGCAGTTTGGTGTTTTATAAAGCGGTAAGTGTGTTTTATAAAGCTGTTTGTGTGTTTTATAAAATGGTTTGTGTGTTTTATAAAACTGAATGTTTTTTAAAGCTGTTTGTGTGTTTTATAAAGCTGTTTGTGTGTTTTATAAAGCTGTATGTGGTGATTATAAAGCTGTTTGTGTGCTTTATAAAACTGTTGGTGTGTTTTATAAAGCTGTTTGTGTGTTTTATAAAGCTGTATGTGTGTTTTATAAAACTGTTTGTGTGTTTATAAAGCTGTTTGAATGTTTTTTAAAGCAGTTTGTATGTTCTATAACGCTGTTTGTCTGTTTTATAAAGCTGTTTGTGTGTCTTATAAAGCTGTTGGCGTATTTTATAAAGCTGTTTTTGTGTTTTATACAGCTGTATGTGTGTTTTATAAAGCTGTTTGTGTGTTGTTTAAAGCTGTTGTAGGTTTTATAATGCTGTTTGTATGTTTTATAAAGCCGTATGTGTGTTTTATAAAGCTATTTGTGTGTTTTATAAAACTGTTTGTGTGTTTTATAAAACTGTTTGTGTATTTTATAAAGCTGTTTGAGTGTTTCATAAAGCTGTTTGTATGTTTTATAATGCTATTTGAGTGTTTTCTAAAGCGATTTGCGTATTTTATAATGCTGTATGTGTGTTTTATAAAGCAGTTTGGTGTTTTATAAAGCGGTAAGCGTGTTATATAAAGCTGTTTGTGTGTTTTATAAAATGGTTTGTGTGTTTTATAAAACTGTTTGCGTGTTTTATAAAGCTGTTTGAATGTTTTTTAAAGCTGTTTGTATGTTCTATAAAGCTGTTTGTTTTATAAAGCTGTTTGTGTGTTTTATAAAGCTATTTGTGTGTTTTATAAAGCTGTTTGTGTGTTTTATAAAGCTGATTGCATGTTTTATAAAGCTGTTTGTGTGTTTTATAAAGCTGATTACGTGTTTTATAAAGCTGTTTGCGTGTTTCATAAACCTGTAAGTGTGTTTTATACAACTGTTGGTGTGTTTTATAATGCTGTGTGTTTATTTTATAAAGCTGTTTGTGTGTTTTATGAAGCTGTTTGTGTTTTTTATGAAGCCGTATGTATGTTTTATAAAGCTGTTCGCTTGTTTTATAAAGCTATTTGTGCGTTGTACTTCTCTGGCTAAAGAAGTTTCTCCTCATTTCTGTTCTGAAAGGTCTTCCTAGAGTCCTCAAACATTCCTCACATGTTCAGCCTTTCATTCCTGCGATCATTCTTGTGAATCTCCACTGGACCCTCTCCAGGGCCAGCACATCCTTCCTGAGATATGGGGCCCAAAATTGCTCACAATATTCTAAATGTGGTCTGACCAGAGCCTTATAAAGCCTCAGCAGCACATCCCTGCTGTTATATTCTAGTCCTCTCGAAATAACTGCAAACATTGCATTTGCCTTCCTAACTACCGACTCAACCTGCAAGTTAACCTTAAGAGAATCTTGGACTAGGACTCGCAAATCCCTTTGCACTCCAGATTTCTGAATTCTCTCCCCATTTAGAAAATAGTCTATGCCTCTATTCTTCCTCCCAAAGTGCATGACCTCACACTTCCCCACGTTGTATTCCATCTGCCACTTCTTTGCCCATTCTCCTAAGCTGTCTAAATCATTCTGCAGCCTCCCCGCCTCCTCAATACTACCTGTCCCTCCACCTATCTTTGTATCATCTGCAAACTTAGCCAGGATGCCCTCAGTTCCTTCATCTAGATCATTAATGTATAAAGTGAAAAGTTGTGGTCCCAACACTGACCCCTGCGGAACTCCACTAGTCACCGGCCGCCATCCTGAGATGGACCCCCTTATCCCCACTCTCTGCCTCCTGCCAGACAGCCAATCTTCTATCCATGCTAGTACCTTGCCTCTAACACCATGGGCTCTTATCTTACTGAACAGCCTCCTGTGCGGCACTTTGTCAAAGGCCTTCTGGAAGTCCAAGTAGATAACATCCATTGGCTCTCCTTTGTCTAACCTACTCATTACCTCCTCAAAGAATTCTAACAGATTTGTCAGGCATGACCTCCCCTTGATGAAACCATGCTGACTTTGCCCGATTTTACCATGCACTTCCAATTATTCTGAAATCTCATCCTTAATAACAGACTCTAAAATCTTACCAACGACCAAGGTCAGGCTAATCGGCCTGTAATTTCCTGTCTTTTGCCTCACTCCCTTCTTAAACAGGGGGTTACATTAGCGATTTTCCAGTCCTCTGGGACCCTCCCTGACTCCAGTGATTCCTGAAAGATCACCACTAACGCCTCCACTATCTCTTCAGCTATCTCCTTCAGAACTCTGGGGTGTAATCCATCTGGTCCAGGTGATTTATCCACCTTCAGACCTTTCAGTTTTCCCAGCACCTTCTCCTTGGTAATGGACACCATACTCACCTCTGCCCCCCGACTCTCTTGAACATTAGGGATGTCACTCATGTCTTCCACTGGGAAGTTGCTTGTGTGTATTATGAAGCTGCTTGTCTATTTTATAAAGCTGTATGTGTGTATTATAAAGCTGTAAGTGTGCATTATAAAGCAGTTTGTGTATTTTATAAAGCTGTATGTGTGTATTATAAAGCTGTAGGTGTGTTTTATAAAGCTGTTTGTGTGTTTTATAAACATGTTTGTGTTATTTATAAAACTGTTTGTGTGTTTTATAAAGCTGTTTGTGTGTTTCATAAAGCTGTTTGTATGTTTTATACGGCGATTTTTGTGTTTTATAAAGCGATTTGCATGTTTTATAATGCTGTAAGTGTGTTTTATAAAGTAGTTTGGTGTTTTATAAAGCAGTAAGTGTGTTTTATAAAGCTGTTTGTGTGTTTTATAAAGCTGTTTGTGTGTTTTATAAAATGGTTTGTGTGTTTTATAAAACTGAATGTTTTATAAAGCTGTTTGTGTGTTTTATAACGCTGTTTTTCTGTTTTATAAACCTGTTTGTGTGTTTATAAGGCTGTTTGAATTTTTTTAAAGCAGTTTGTATGTTCTATAACGCTGTTTGTCTGTTTTATAAAGCTGTTTGTGTGTCTTATAAAGCTGTTGGCGTATTTTATAAGGCTGTTTTTGTGTTTTATACAGCTGTATGTGTGTTTTATAAAGCTGTTTGTGTGTTGTTTAAAGCTGTTGTAGGTTTTATAATGCTGTTTGTATGTTTTATAAAGCCGTATGTGTGTTTTATAAAAGCTATTTGTGTGTTTTATAAAACTGTTTGTGTATTTTATAAAGCTGTTTGAGTGTTTCATAAAGCTGTTTGTATGTTTTATAATGCTATTTGAGTGTTTTATAAAGCGATTTGCGTATTTTATAATGCTGTATGTGTGTTTTATAAAGCAGTTTGGTGTTTTATAAAGCGGTAAGCGTGTTATATAAAGCTGTTTGTGTGTTTTATAAAATGGTTTGTGTGTTTTATAAAACTGTTTGTGTGTTTTATAAAGCTGTTTGAATGTTTTTTAAAGCTGTTTGTATGTTCTATAAAGCTGTTTGTCTGTTTTATAAAGCTGTTTGTGTGTTTTATAAAGCTATTTGTGTGTTTTATAAAGCTATTTGTGTGTTTTATATAGCTGTATGTGCTTTTTATAAAGTTATTTGTGTGTTTTATAAAGCTGTTTGTGTGTTTTATAAAGCTGATTGCGTGTTTTATAAAGCTGTTTGTGTGTTTTATAAAGCTGATTACGTGTTTTATAAAGCTGTTTGCGTGTTTCATAAACCTGTAAGTGTGTTTTATACAACTGTTGGTGTGTTTTATAATGCTGTGTGTTTATTTTATAAAGCTGTTTGTGTGTTTTATGAAGCTGTTTGTGTTTTTTATGAAGCCGTATGTATGTTTTATAAAGCTGTTCGCTTGTTTTATAAAGCTATTTGTGCGTTGTACTTCTCTGGCTAAAGAAGTTTCTCCTCATTTCTGTTCTGAAAGGTCTTCCTAGAGTCCTCAAACATTCCTCACATGTTCAGCCTTTCATTCCTGCGATCATTCTTGTGAATCTCCACTGGACCCTCTCCAGGGCCAGCAGATCCTTCCTGAGATATGGGGCCCAAAATTGCTCACAATATTCTAAATGTGGTCTGACCAGAGCCTTATAAAGCCTCAGCAGCACATCCCTGCTGTTATATTCTAGTCCTCTCGAAATAACTGCAAACATTGCATTTGCCTTCCTAACTAGTGACTCAACCTGCAAGTTAACCTTAAGAGAATCTTGGACTAGGACTCGCAAATCCCTTTGCACTCCAGATTTCTGAATTCTTTCCCCATTTAGAAAATAGTCTATGCCTCTATTCTTCCTACCAAAGTGCATGACCTCACACTTCCCCACGTTGTACTCCATCTGCCACTTCTTTGCCCATTCTCCTAACCTGTCCAAATCCTTCTGCAGCCTCCCCACCTCCTCAATACTACCTGTCCCTCCACCTATCTTTGTATCATCTGCAAACTTAGCCAGGATGCCCTCAGTTCTTTCATCTAGATCATTAATGTATAAAGTGAAAAGTTGTGGTCCCAACACTGACCCCTGTGGAACTCCACTAGTCACCGGCCGCCATCCTGAGAAGCACCCCCTTATCCCCACTCTCTGCCTCCTGCCAGACAGCCAATCTTCTATCCATGCTAGTACCCTGCCTCTAACACCATGGGCTCTTATCTTACTGAGCAGCCTCCTGTGCGGCACCTTGTCAAAGGCCTTCTGGAAGTCCAAGTAGATAACATCCATTGGCTCTCCTTTGTCTAACCTGCTCGTTACCTCTTCAAAGAATTCTAACAGATTTGTCAGGCATGACCTCCCCTTGATGAAACCATGCTGACTTTGCCCGATTTTACCATGCACTTCCAAGTATTCTGAAATCTCATCCTTAATAACAGACTCTAAAATCTTACCAACGACTGCGGTCAGGCTAATCGGCCTGTAATTTCCCGTCTTTTGCTTCACTCCCTTCTTAAACAGGGGGTTACATTAGTGATTTTCCAGTCCTCTGCGGCCCTCCCTGACTCCAGTGATTCCTGAACAATCACCACTAACGCCTCCACTATCTCTTCAGCTATCTCCTTCAGAACTCTGGGGTGTAATCCATCTGGTCCAGGTGATTTATCCACCTTCAGACCTTTCAGTTTTCCCAGCACCTTCTCCTTGGTAATGGACACCATACTCTCCTCTGCCCCCCGACTCTCTTGAACTTTAGGGATGTCACTCATGTCTTCCACTGGGAAGTTGCTTGTGTGTATTATGAAGCTGCTTGTGTATTTTATGAAGCTGTATGTGTGTATTATAAAGCTGTATGTGTGCATTATAAAGCAGTTTGTGTATTTTATAAAGCTGTATGTGTGTATTATAAAGCTGTATGTGTGCATTATAAGCAGTTTGTGTATTTTATAAAGCTGTATGTGTGTATTATAAAGCTGTTTGTGTATTTTATAAAGCTGTGTGTGTGTATTATAAAGCTGTATGTGTGCATTATAAGCAGTTTGTGTATTTTATAAAGCTGTATGTGTGTATTATAAAGCTGTTTGTGTATTTTATAAAGCTGTATGTGTGTATTATAAAGCTGTATGTGTGCATTATAAGCAGTTTGTGTATTTTATAAAGCTGTATGTGTGCATTATAAGCAGTTTGTGTATTTTATAAAGCTGTATGTGTGTATTATAAAGCTGTATGTGTGTATTATAAAGCTGTTTGTGTATTTTATAAAGCAGTTTGTGTACTTTATAAAGCTGTATGTGTGTATTATATAACTGTTGGTGTGTTTTATAATGCTGTGTGTGTATTTTATAAAGCTGTTTGTGTGTTTTATGAAGCTGTGTGTTTTATGAAGCTGTTTGTGTTTTGTATGAAGCCGTATGTATGTTTTATAAAGCTGTTCGCTTGTTTTATAAAGCTATTTGTGTGTTTTACTTCTCTGGCTAAAGAAGTTTCTCCTCATCTCTGTTCTGAAAGGTCTTCCTAGAGTCCTCAAACATTCCTCATATGTTCAGCCTTTCATTCCTGCGATCATTCTCATGAACCTCCTCTGGACCCTCTCCAGGGCCAGCACATCCTTCCTGAGATACGGGGCCCAAAATTGCTCACAATATTCTAAATGTGGTCTGACCAGAGCCTTATAAAGCCTCAGCAGCACATCCCTGCTTTTATATTCTAGTCCTCTCGAAATAAATGCAAACATTGCATTTGCCTTCCTAACTAGTGACTCAACCTGCAAGTTAGCCTTAAGAGAATCTTGGACTAGGACTCGCAAATCCCTTTGCACTCCAGATTTCTGAATTCTCTCCCCATTTAGAAAATAGTCTATGCCTCTATTCTTCCTACCAAAGTGCATGACCTCACACTTCCCCACGTTGTATTCCATCTGCCACTTCTTTGCCCATTCTTCTAACCTGTCCAAATCCTTCTGCAGCCTCCCCGCCTCCTCAATACTACCTGTCCCTCCACCTATCTTTGTATCATCTGCAAACTTAGCCAGGATGCCCTCAGTTCCTTCATCTAGATCATTAATGTATAAAGTGAAAAGTTGTGGTCCCAACACTGACCCCTGCGGAACTCCACTAGTCACTGGCCGCCATCCTGAGAAGCACCCCCTTATCCCTCTGTGCCTCCAGTTTGTGTATTTTATAAAGTTGTATGTGTGTATTATAAAGCTGTATGTGTGTATTATAAAGCTGTATGTGTGTATTATAAAGCTGTATGTGTGTATTATAAAGCTGTATGTGTGTATTATAAAGCAGTTTGTGTATTTTATAAAGCTGTATGTGTGTATTATAAAGCTGTATGTGTGTATTATAAAGCAGTTTGTGTATTTTATAAAGCTGTATGTGTGCAGTATAAAGCAGTTTGTGTATTTTATAAAGCTGTATGTGTGTATTATAAAGGAATTTGTGTATTTTATAAAGCTGTATGTGTGTATTATAAAGCTGTATGTGTGTATTATAAAGCTGTATGTGTGCATTATAAAGCAGTTTGTGTATTTTATAAAGCTGTATGTGTGTATTATAAAGCTGTATGTGTGCATTATAAGCAGTTTGTGTATTTTATAAAGTTGTATGTGTGTATTATAAAGCTGTACGTGTGTTTTATAAAGCTGTTTGTGTGTTTTATAAACATGCTTGTGTGTTTTATAACGCTGTATGTGTGTTTTATAAAGCTCTTTGTGTCTTATATAAATTTGCTTGTGTGTTTTATAAAGCTGTTTGTGTGTTTTATAAAGCTGATTGTGTGTTTTATAAAGCTGTATGTGGGTTTTATAAAGATGTTTTATAATTCTGTTCCTGTCTTGTATACAGCGGTTTGATTAATTTATGAAGCTACTTGTGTGCTTTATAAAATTGTTTGTGTGTTTTATAAAGCTGTTTGTACGTATTTTATAAAGCTGTTTGTGTGTTTTATAAAGCTGTTGGCGTGTTTTATAAAGCTGTTTACGTGTTTTATAAAGCTGTTTTTGTGTTTTATACAGCTGTACGTGTGTTTTATAAAGCTGTTTGTGTGTTGTTTAAAACTGTTTGTGGGTTTTATAATGCTGTTTGTATGTTTTATAAAGCCGTATGTGTGTTTTATAAAGCTATTTGTGTGTTTTATAAAACTGTGTGTGTTTTTAAAAGCTGTTTGAGTGTTTCATAAAGCTGTTTGTATGTTTTATACCGCTATTTGTGTGTTTTATAAAGCGATTTGCATATTTTATAATGCTGTATGTGTCTTTTATAAAGCAGTTTGGTGTTTTATAAAGTGGTAAGTGTGTTTTATAAAGCTGTTTGTGTGTTTTATAAAGCTGTTTGTTTTATAAAATGGTTTGTGTGTTTTATAAAACTGTTTGGATGTTTTTTAAAGCTGTTTGTATGTGTTATAACGCTGTTTTTCTGTTTTATAAAGCTGTTTGTGTGTTTCATAAAGCTGTTTGCGTGTTTTATAAAGCTGTTTGTGTGTTTTATAAAGCTCTTTGTGTCTTACATAAATTTGTTTGTGTGTTTTATAAAGCTGTTTGTTTGTTTTATAAAGCCGTTTGTGTGTTTTATAAAGCTGTATGTGGGTATTATAAAGCTGTTTGTGTGTTTTATAAAGCTGTATGTGGGTATTATAAAGCTGTTTGTGTGTTTTATAAAGCTGTATGTGTGATTTATAAAGCCGTTTGTGTGTTTTATAAAGCTGTATGTGGGTATTATAAAGCTGTTTGTGTGTTTTATAATTCTGTTTCTGTCTTATATAAATCGGTTTCAGTATTTTATGAAGCTACTTGTGTGCTTTATAAAACTGTTGGTGTGTTTTATAAAGCTGTTTGTGTGTTTTATAAAGCTGTTGGCGTATTTTATAAAGCTGTTTTTGTGTTTTATACAGCTGTATGTGTTTTATAAAGCTGTTTGTGTGTTGTTTAAAGCTGTTGTAGGTTTTATAATGCTGTTTGTATGTTTTATAAAGCTGTATGTGTGTTTTATAAAGCTATTTGTGTGTTTTATAAAACTGTTTGTGTGTTTTATAAAGCTGTTTGAGTGTTTCATAAAGCTGTTTGTATGTTTTATAATGCTATTTGAGTGTTTTCTAAAGCGATTTGCGTATTTTAGAATGCTGTATGTGTGTTTTATAAAGCAGTTTGGTGTTTTATAAAGCGGTAAGCGTGTTATATAAAGCTGTTTGTGTGTTTTATAAAATGGTTTCTGTGTTTTATAAAACTGTTTGTGTGTTTTCTAAAGCTGTTTGAATGTTTTTTAAAGCTGTTTGTATGTTCTATAAAGCTGTTTGTCTGTTTTATAAAGCTGTTTGTGTGCTTTATAAAGCTGTTGGCGTATTTTTTAAAGCTGTTTGTGTGTTTTATTCAGCTGTATGTGTGTTTTATAAAGCTGTTTGTGTGTTGTTTAAAGCTGTTTGTAGGTTTTATAATGCTGTTTGTATGTTTTATAAAGCCGTATGTGTGTTTTGTAAAGCTATTTGTGTGCTTTATAAAACTGTTTGTGTGTTTTATAAAACTGTTTGAGTTTATAGCTTTATAAAACAGACAAACAGCGTTATAAAACATACAAACAGCTTTAAAAAACATTCAAACAGCTTTATAAAACACACAAACAGCTTTATAAAACACACAAACAGTTTTATAAAACACACAAACCGTTTTACAAAACACACAAGCTGCTTTATAAAACATACATACAGCATTATAAAATACGCAAATTGCTTTATAAAACACACAAATAGCGTTATAAAACATACAAACATCTTTATGAATCACTCAAACAGCTTTATAAAACACACAAACAGCTTTATAAAACATACATACAGCTTTATAAAACAGCAAACTACTTTATAAAACACACAAACAGCTTTATAAAACACACATACAGCTTTATAAAATGCACAAATAAAGCTGTATTGTGCATTTTATAAAGCTGTTTGTGTGTTTAATAAAGCTGTATGTGTGTTTCATAAAGCTGATTGTGTGTTTTATAAAGATTTTTGCGTGTTTTATAACGCTGTAAGTGTGTCTTATAAAGCTGTTAGTGTGTTTTATAAAGCTGTTAGTGTGTTTTATAAAGCTGTTAGTGTGTTTTATAAAGCTGTTTGCGTGTTTATTAAAGCAGTTTGTATGTTTGATAAAGCTGTTTGTATGTTCTATAAAGCTTAATGTGTGTTTTATAAAGCTCTTTTTGTGTTTTATAAAGATGTTTGTGTGTTTTATAAAGCTGCATGTGGGTTTTATAAAGCTGTTTGCCTGTTTTATAATTGTGTTTGTGTCTTGTGTAAATCAGTTTGAGTATTTTATGAAGCTGTTCGTGTGCTTTATAAAATTGTTTGTGTGTTTTATAAAGCTGTTGGCATATTTTATAAAGCCGTTTGTCTGTTTTATAAAGCTGTTTGTGTGTTTTATAAAGATGTTTTTGTGTTTTATATATGTGTTTGTGTGTTTTATAAAGCTGTTTGTGTGTTTTAGAAATCTGGCTGTGTTTTTTTAAAGCTGCTTGTAGGTTTTATAAATCTGATTTTGTTTTTTATAAAGCTGTTTGTGTGTTTTGTAAAGCTGTTTGTGTGTTTTATAAAGCTGTTTGTGTGTTTTATAAAGCTGATTTTGTGTTTTATATAGCTGTAGTTGTGTTTTATAAAGCTGTTTTGTGTTTTATGATTGTGTTTGTGTGTTTTGTAAAGCTGTTTGTGTGTTTTATGAAGCTGTATGTGGGTATTATAAAGCTCTTTGTGTGTTTTATACAGCTGTTTGTGTGTTTTATATAACTGTTTGAGTGTTTTATAAAGCTGCTTGTATGTTTTATAACGCTGTTTGTGTGTTTTATAAAGTGATTTGCGTGTTTTATAATGTTTTATCTGTGTTTTATAAAACAGTTTGGTGTTTTATAAAGCAGTAAGTGTGTTTAATAAAGCTCTTTGTGTCTTATATAAATTTGTTTGTAGGTTTTATAATGCTGTTTGTATGTTTTAGAAAGCCGTATGTGTGTTTTGTAAAGCTATTTGTGTGTTTTATAAAGCTGTTTGTATGTTTTATAAAGCCGTAAGTGTGTGTTATAAAGCTCCTTGTGTGTTTTGTAAAACGGTTTGTGTGTTTTATAAAACTGTTTGTGTGTTTCATAAAGCTGTTTGAATGTTTTTTAAAGCTGTTTGCAAGTTTTATAACGCTGTTTGTCTGTTTTATAAAGCTGTTTGTGTGTTTCATAAAGCTGGTTGTGTGTTTTATAAAGCTGTATGTGTGTTTTATAAAGCAGTTAGTGATTTATAAAGCTGTATGTATGTTTTATAAACATGTTTGTGTGTTTTATAAGCCTTTTTGTTTGTTTTATAAAGCTGCGTGTGTGTCTTATAAAGTTCTCTGTATGTTTTATAAAGCTGTATGTGTGTTTCATAAAGCTGTTTGTGTGTTTCAAAAAGCTGATTGTGTGTTTTATAAAGATTTTTGCGTGTTTTATAAAGCTGTAAGCGGGTCTTATAAAGCTGTTAGTGTGTTTTATAAAAATGTTAGTGTGTTTTATAAAGCTGTTTGTGTGCTTTGTAAAGCTGTTTGAGTGTTTATTAAAGCAGTTTGTATGTTTTAAAAAGCTGTTTGTATGTTCTATAAAGCTTAATGTGTGTTTTATTAAGCTTAATGTGTGTTTTATAAAGATGTTTGTGTGTTTTATAAAACTGTTTGTGTGTTTTATAAAGCTGTATGTATGTTTTATAAAGCTCTTTGTGTCTAATATAAATTTGTTTGTGTGTTTTGTAAAGCTGTTTGTGTGTTTTATAAAGCTGTTTGTGAGCTTTATAAAGCTGCATGTGGGTTTTATAAAGCTGTTTGTGTGTTTTATAAAGCTGTATGTATGTTTTATAAAGCTCTTTGTGTCTAATATAAATTTGTTTGTGTGTTTTGTAAAGCTGTTTGTGTGTTTTATAAAGCTGTTTGTGTGTTTTATAAAGCTGTTTGTGTGCTTTATAAAGCTGCATGTGGGTTTTATAAAGCTGTTTGAGTGTTTTATAATTGTGATTGTGTCTTGTGTAAATCAGTTTGAGTAATTCCTGAAGCTGTTCGTGTGCTTTATAAAATTGTTTGTGTGTTTTATAAAGCTGTTGGCGTATTTTATAAAGCCGTTTGTCTGTTTTATAAAGCTGTTTGTGTGTTTTATAAAGATGTTTTTTGTGTTTTATAAATGTGTTTGTGTGTTTTATAAAGCTGTTTGTGTGTTTTATAAAGCTGTTTGTGTGTTTTAGAAATCTGGCTGTGTGTTTTTATTAAAGCTGCTTGTAGGTTTTATAAATCTGATTTTGTTTTTTATAAAGCTGTTTGTGTGTTTTATAACGCAGTATGTGTGTTTTATAAAGCTGATTTTGCGTTTTATATAGCTTTGTTTATGTGTTTTATGAAGCTGTTTGTCTGTTTTATAAAGCCATTGTGTGTTTTATAAAGCTGTATGTATGTTTTATAAAGCTGTTTGCATGTTTTATAATTCTGTTTCTGTCTTGTATAAATCGGTTTGAGTATTTTATGAAGCTACTTGTGTGCTTTATAAATGTCTTTGTGTGTTTTATAAAGCTGTTTGTGTGTTTTATGAGGCTGAAATGTTTTTTATACAGCTGTTTGCGTGTTTTATAAAGCTGTATGAGTGTTTTATAAAACTGTATTTGTGTTTTATAAAGCTGTTTGTGTGTTTCATAAAACTGTTTGTGTGTTTTATAAAGCTCTTTGTGTGTTATATAAAGCTAATTTTGCGTTTTATAAGGCTGTATGTGTGTTTTATAAAGCTGTTTGCGTGTTTTATAAAACTGTTTGTGTGTTTTATGAATCTGTTTGTGTATTTTTTAAAGCTGTTTGCGTGTTATATAATGCTCTATGTGTGTTTTATAAAGCAGTTTTGTGTTTTATAAAGCTCTATGTGTGTTTTATAAAGCTCTTTGTGTCTTATATAAATTTGTTTGTGTGTTTTATAAAGCTGTTTGTGTGTTTTATAATTCTGTTTCTGTCTTGTATAAATCGGTTGGAGTATTTTATGCAGCTAATTGTGTGCTTTATAAATGTGTTTGTGTGTTTTATGAAGCTGTTTGTGTGTTTTATAAAGCTGATTTTGCGTTTTATAAAGCTGTATGTGCGTGTTATAAAGCTGTTTGCGTGTTTTATAACGCTGTTTGTTTGTTTTATAAAGCTGTTTGTGTGTTTTATGAATCTGTTTGTGTATTTCTTAAAGCTGTTTGCGTGTTTTATAAAGCTGTTTGTGTGTTTTATAAAGCTGATTTTGTGTTTAATAAAGCTGCATGTGTGCATTATAAAGTTGTGTATTTTATAAAGCTGTATGTGTGTATTATAAAGCTGCTTGTGTGTTTTACAGAGCTCTTTGTGTGTTTTATACAGCTGTTTTTGTGTTTTATAAAGCTGTGTGTGTGTTTTATAAAGCTGTGTGTGTGTGTAATAAAGCTGTTTGTATGTTTTATAAAGCTGTTTGTGTGTTTTATAAAGCGATTTGCGTGTTTTATAAAGCTCTATGTGTATTTTATAAAGCAGTTTGGTGTTTTATAAATGTGTATGTGTGTTTTATAAAGCTCTTTGTGTCTTATATAAATTTGTTTGTGTGTTTTATAAAGCTGTTTGTGTGTTTTATAAAACTGTTTGTGTGTTTTATGAATCTGTTTCTGTATTTTTTAAAGCTGTTTTGCGTGTTATATAATGATCTATGTGTGTTTTATAAAGCAGTTTTGTGTTTTATAAAGCTCTCTGTGTGTTTTACAAAGCTCTTTGTGTCTTATATAAATTTGTTTGTGTGTTTTATAAAGCTGTATGTGTTTTATAAAGCCGTTTGTGTATTTTATAAAGCTGTATGTGGGTTTTGTAATGCTCTATGTGTGTTTTATAATGCAGTTTGTTGTTTTATAAAGCTGTATGTGTGTCTTATAAAGCTCTCTGTATGTTTTATAAAGCTGTTTGCGTGTTTTATAAAGCTGTTTCTATGTTTTATAAAGCTGTCTGTGTGAGTTATAAAGCCGTACGTGTGTTCAATAAAGCTGTATTGTGTGTGTTATAAAGCTGCATGTGGGTTTTATAAAGCTGTTTGCCTGTTTTATAATTATGTTTGTGTCTTGAGTAAATCAGTTTGAGTATTTCATGAAGCTGTTTGTGTGCTTTATAAAATTGTAGGTTTTATAAAGCTGTTGGCGTATTTTATAAAGCTGTTTGTGTGTTTTATAAAGCTGTTTGTGTGTTTTATAAAGATGTTTGTGTGTTTTAGATATCTGGCTGTGTGTTTTTTTAAAGCTGCTTGTAGTTTTTATAAATCTGAATTTGTTTTTTATAAAGCTGTTTGTGTGTTTTATAAAGCTGTATGGGTGTTTTATAAAGCTGATTTTGCGTTTTATATAGCTGTAGTTGAGTTTTATAAAGCTGTTTTGTGTTTTATAATTGTATTTGTCTGTTTTATAAAGCTGCTTGTGTGTTTTATGAAGCAGAAATGTTCTTATAAAGCTGTTTGTGTGTTTTATAAAGCTGTATGTGTGTTATATAAAGCTGATTTTGCGTTTTATAAGGCTGTATGTGTGTTTTATAAAGCTGTTTGCGTGTCTTATAACGCTGTTTGTGTGTTTTATAAAACTGTGTGTTTTATGAATCTGTTTGTGTATTTCTTAAAGCTGTTTGCGTGTTATATAATGCTCTATGTGTGTTTTATAAAGCAGTTTTGTGTTTTATAAAGCTCTATGTGTGTTTTATAAAGCTCTTTGTGTCGTATATAAATATGTTTGTGTGTTTTATAAAGCTGTTTGTGTGCTTTATAATTCTGTTTGTCTTCTATAAATCGGTTGGAGTATTTTATGAAGCTACTTGTGTGCTTTATAAATGTGTTTGTTTGTTTTATAAAGCTGTTTGTGTGTTTTATAACGCTGTTTGTTTGTTTTATAAAGCTGTTTGCGTGTTTTATGAAGCTGTTTGTGTGTTTTGTAAAGCTGTTTGTGTGTTTTGTAAAGCTGATTTTGTATTTTATAAAGCTGTATGTGTGTATTATAAAGCTGCTTGTGTGTTTTACAGAGCTCTTTGTGTGTTTTATACAGCTGTTTTCATGTTTTATAACGCTGTTTGTGTGTTTTATAAAGCAATTTGCGTGTTTTATAAAGCTGTATGTGTGTTTTCTAAAGCTCTTTTTGTGTTATATAAATTTGTTTGTGTGTTTTATAAAGCTGTTTGTGTGTTTTATAAAGCCGTTTTTGTGTTTTATAAAGCTGTATGTGGGTTTTATAAAGCTGTTTGCTTGTTTTATAATTCTGTTTCTGTCTTGTATAAATCGGTTTGAGTATTTTATGAAGCTACTTGTGTGCTTTATAAATGTCTTTGTGTGTTTTATAAAGCGGTTTGTGTGTTTTGTAAAGCTGATTTTGCGTTTTATAAAGCTGTAGTTGTGTTTTATAAAACTGTTTTGTGTTTTATAATTGTGTTTGGGTGTTTTAAAATGCTGTTTGTGTGTTTTATGAAGCTGAAATACAAGTAGCTTTATAAACATACAAACAGCTTTATGAACTCACAAAGCTACTTGCATGTTTTTTAAAGCTGTACGTGTGTTTTATAAAGCTGGTTGTTTGTTTTATAAATCAGTTTGTGTGTTTTATAAAGCTCTTCCTGTCGTTTCTAAAGTTGTGTGTGTGTTTTATAAAGCTGTTTGTATGTTCTATATCGCTATTTGTGAGTTTTATAAAGATGATTGCGTGTTTTATAAAGCTGTTTGTATGTTCTATAAAGCTGTTTGCTTGTATTATAAAGCAGTTTGTGTGTCTTATAAAGCTGTTTGTGTGTTTTATAAAGCTGAGTGTGTGTCTAATATAGCTGTTTGCAAGTTTTATAAAATTGTTTGTGTGTTTTATAAAGCTGATTCAGTGTTTTATGAAGCTGTTTGTGTGTTTTATAAATCTGTCTGTGTTTTATAAAGCTGTTTGCATGTTTTGTGTAGCTGTCTGTGAGTTTTATATAGCTGTCTTTGTGTTTTATAAAGCTATCCGTTTGTTTTATAAAGCTGTCTGTCTGTTTTATAAAGTTTATTGTGTCTTGTACAAAGCTGTTTTTGTGCTTTATAAAGCTGTTTGCGTGTTTTATAAAACTGTTTGTGTCATTTATAAACTGTTGGTGTGTTTTATAAAGCTTTTTGCGTGTTTTATAAAGCTGTTTGTGTCATTTAAAGATGTTGGCGTGTTTTATGAAGCTTTTTCGTGTTTTATACAGCAGTTTGTGTCCTTTATAAACAGTTTGTGTGTTTCATGTAGCTGTTTGCGTGTTTTATGAAGCTGTTTGCGTGTTTTATAAAGCTCTTTCCATGTTTTATAAAGCTGTTTACGTGTTTTATAAAATTCTTGCATGTTTAATAAAGCTGTTTGCAAGTTTTATAAAGCTCTTTCCATGTTTTATAAAGCTGTTTGCGTGTTTTATAAGCCTGTTTGCAAGTTCTATAAAGCTGTTTGTGTCTTTATAAAGCTGTTTGTGAGTCTAATAAAGCTGTTTGGATGTTTTATAAAGTTGTTTGTGTGTTTTATAAAGCTGTCTGTGTGTTTTATAAAGCTGTTTGTGTCTTTTACAAAGCTGTCTGTGTGTTCTATAAAGCTGTCTGTGTGTTTTATAAAGCTGTTTGTGTGTTTTATGTAGCTGTCTGTAAGTTTTATATAGCTGTTTGTGTGTTTTATAAATCTGTCCGTGTGTTTTTCAAGCTGTTGGTGCGTTCTATAAAGTTTTTTGCATGTTTTATAAAACTGTTTGTGTCATTTATAAACTGTGTGTTTCATATAGCTGTTTGCGTGTTTTATAAAGCTCTTTCCATATTTTATAAAGCTGTTTGCGTGTTTTATAAAGTTGTTTGTGTGTTTTTTAAAGCTGTCCATGTGTTTTATAAAGCTGTCTGTGTGTTATATAAAGTAGCTTGTGTCTTGTACAAAGCTGTTTGTCGGTTATAAAGCTGTTTGCATGCTTTATAAAACTATTTGTGTGTTTTATAAAGCTGTTGGCGTGTTTTATAAATCTTTTTTGCATGTTTTATAAAGCTGATTGTGTCTTTTATAAACTGTTTGTGTGTTTCATGTACCTGCTTGCATGTTTCATAAAGCTGGTAGCGTGTTTTATAAAGCTCTTTGCATGTTTCATAAAGCTGTTTGCGTGTTTTATAAAGCTGTTTGTGTTTTTTATAAAGCTGTCTGTGTGTTTTATAAAGCGGGTTCTGTTTTTAATATAGCTGTTTGCGTGTTTTATAAATCTGTTTTTGTGTTTTATAAAGCTGTTTTTGTGTTTTATAAATCTGTTTGCGTGTTTTATAAAGCTGCTTTTGTGTTTTATAAATATGTTTGTTTGTTTTATAAAGCTGTTTGCATGTTTTATGTCGCTGTCTGTGTGTTTTATATAGCTGTCTGTGTGTTTTATGAACCTGTCTGTGTGTTGTATAAAGCTGTCTGTGTATTTTATAGAGCTGTTTGTGTCTTTTATAAAGCTGTATGTGTGTTTTAAAAAACAGTTTGCATGTTTTAAATAACCTGTTTGCGTGTTTGATAAAGCTGTCTTTGTGTATTATAAAGCTGTTTGAGTGTTTTTTAAAGCTGTTTGCTTGTTTTATATGGCTGTTTATGTGTCTAATGAAACTGTTTGCGTGTTTTCCGATGCTGTTTGTGTGTTTTATAAAGCTGTTTGTATGTTGTATATAGCTATTTGCAGGTTTTATAAAGCTGTTTGCGTGTTTTATAAAGCTGTTTGTATGTTCTATAAAGCTGCTGCTTGTTTTATAAAGCAATTTGTGTGTCTTATAAAGCTGTTTGTGTGATTTATAAAGCTGATTGTGTGTCTAATATAGCTGTTTGCATGTTTTATAAAGTTGTTTGTGTGATTTATAAAGCTGATTCATTGTTTTATGAAGCTGTTTATGTGTTTTATAAAGCTGTTCGCATGTTTTATTTACCTGTCTGTGAGTTTTATATAACTGTCTATGTGTTGTATAAAGCTGTCCATGTGTTTTATAAAGCTGTTTGTGTATTTTATAGAGCTGTTTGTGTCTTTTATAAAGCTGTATGTGTGTTTTGAAAAACAGTTTGCATGTTTTAAATAACCTG
This sequence comes from Isurus oxyrinchus, assembly GCA_026770705.1. Classification (NCBI taxonomy): domain Eukaryota; kingdom Metazoa; phylum Chordata; class Chondrichthyes; order Lamniformes; family Lamnidae; genus Isurus; species Isurus oxyrinchus. The sequence continues at coordinate 55,430 of JANJGN010000776.1, forward strand.
TTTGCGTGTTTGATAAAGCTGTTGGCGTGTTTGATAAAGCTGTCTTTGTGTATTATAAAGCTGTTTGAGTGTTTTTTAAAGCTGTGTGCTTGTTTTATATGGCTGTTTATGTGTCTCATGAAGCTGTTTGTGTGTTTTCCAATGCTGTTTGCGTGTTTTATAAGCTTGTTTGGAAGTTCTGTAAAGCTGTTTGTGAGTTTATAAAGCTGTTTGTATGTTTATAAAGCTACTTGCGTGTTTTATAAAGCTGTACGTGTGTTTTATAAAGCTGTTTGTTTGTTTTATAAAGCAGTTTGTGTGTTTTATAAAGCTCTTTGTGTCGTTTCTAAAGTTGTTTGTGTGTTTTATAAAGCTGTTTGTATGTTCTATAAAGCTGTTTGCGTGTTTTATAAAGATGTTTGCGTGTTTTATAAAGCTGTTTGTATGTTCTATAAAGCTGTTTGCTTGTTTTATAAAGCAGTTTGTGTGTCTTATAAAGCTGTTTGTGTGATTTACAAAGCTGATTGTGTGTCTAATATAGCTATTTGCATGCTTTATAAAGTTGTTTGTGTGATTTATAAAGCTGATTCAGTGTTTTATGAAGCTGTTTGTGTGTTTTATAAAGCTGTCTGTGTGTTTCATAAAGCTGTTTGTGTGTTTTATAAAGTTGTTTGCGTGTTTTATGAAACTGTTTGTGTGCTTTATAAAGCTGTTTGCGTGTTTTATAAAGCTCTTTGTATGTTTTATTAAGCTGTTTGCTTCTTTTATAAGCTTGTTTGGAAGTTCTATAAAGCTGTTTGTGAGTTTTATAAAGATGTTTGTGTGTTTTATATAGCTGTTTGTATGTTCTATAAAGCTGTCCGTGTGTTTTATAATGTTTTCTGTGTATTTTATAGAGCTGTTTGTGTCTTTTATAAAGCTATATGTGTGTTTTAAAAAACAGTTTGGATGTTTTAAATAACCTGTTTGCGTGTTTTATAAAGCTGTTTGCGTGTTTGATAAAGCTGTCTTTGTGTATTATAAAGCTGTTCGAATGTTTTTTAAAGCTGTTTGCTTGTTTTATATGGCTGTTTATGAGCCGCATTAAGTTGTTTGCGTGTTTTATGAAGCAGTTTTAGTGTTTTATAAAGCTCTTTGCTTGTTTTTTAAAGCTGTTTGCTTGTTTTATATGGCTGTTTATGTGTCTCATGAAGCTGTTTGCGTGTTTTCTGATGCTGATTGCGTGTTTTATAAAGCTCTTTGCAGGTTTTATTAAGCTGTTTGCTTCTTTTATAAGCTTGTTTGGAAGTTCTATAAAGCTGTTTGTGAGTTTTATAAAGATGTTTGTGTGTTTTATAAAGCTGTTTGTATGTTCTATAAAGCTGATTGTGTGTCTAATATAGCTGATTTCATGTTTTTTGTAGTTGTCCGTGTGTTTTATAAAGCTGTCCGTGTGTCTTATAAAGCTGTTTGTGTGTTTTATAAAGCTGTTTGTGTCTTTTATAAAGCTGTATTTGTGTTTTAAAAAACAGTTTGCATGTTTTAAATAACTTGTTTGCTTGTTTTGTAAAGCTGTTTGCGTGTTTGATAAAGCTGTCTTTGTGTATTATAAAGCTGTTTGCGTGTTTGATAAAGCTGTCTTTGTGTATTATAAAGCTGTTTGAGTGTTTTTTAAAGCTGTTTGCTTGTTATATATGGCTGTTTATGTGTCTCATGAAGCTGTTTGCGTGTTTTATAAAGATTTTTGCTTGTTTTTGAAAGCTGTTCCCTTTTTTATATGGTTGATTATGTGTTTCATGATGCTCTTTGCGTGTTTTCTGATGCTGTTTGCGTGTTTTATAAAGCTCTTTGTGTAGTTTCTAAAGTTGTTTGTCTCTTTTATAAAGCTATTTGTATGTTCTATAAGTTTGTTTGTGTGTTTTATAAAACTGTTTGTGTGTTTAATAAAGTTGTTTGTGTGTTTTATAAAGCTGATGGCGTGTTTTATAAAGCTGTTTGTGTGTTTTATGTAGCTTTCTGTTTGTTTTATATAGCTGTCTGTGTTTTTTATAAAGCTGTCCGTGTGTTTTATAACGCTGTCTGTGAATTTTATAAAGTTGTTTGTGTCTATTACAAAGCTGTTTGCGTGTTTTATAAAGCTGGTTGCGTGTTTTATAAAGCTGGTTGCGTGTTTTATAAAGCTGTTTGTGTGTTTTGTAAGCCTGTTTGCAAGTTCTATAAAGCTGTTTGTGTTTTTTATAAAGCTGTTTGTGTGTCTAATAAAGCTGTTTGCATGTTTTATAAAGTTGTTTGTGTGTTTTATGAAGCTGTTTGCATGTTTTATGTAGCTGTCTGTGTGTTTTATAAAGCTGTTTGTGTATTTTACAAAGCTGTTTGTGTGTTTTATAAAACTGTTTGTGTGTTTTATAAAGCTGTTGGTGTGTTTTATAAAACTGTGTGTTTTATAAAGCAGTTGGCGTGTTTTATAAAGCTTTTTGCGTGTTTTATAAAGGTGTTTGTGTGTTTTATAAAGCTGTTGGTGTGTTTCATGTAGCTGTTTGCTTGTTTTATGAAGCTGTGTGTTTTATAAATCTCTTTCCATGTTTTATAAAGCTGTTTGCATGTTTTGTAAGCCTGTTTGCAAATTCTATAAAGCTGTTTGTCTTTTTTATGAAGCTGTTTGTGTGTCTAATAAAGCTGTTGGCGTGTTTTATAAAGCTTTTTGCATGTTTTAATAAAGCTGTTTGTGTCATTTAAAAACTGTTTGTGTGTTTCATGTAGCTGTTGCGTGTTGTATGAAACAGTTGGCGTGTTTTATAAAGCTTTTTGCATGTTTTATAAAGCAGTTTGTGTGTTTTACAAAGCTCTTTGTGTCGTTTCTAAAGTTGTTTGTGTGTTTTATAAAGCAGTTTGCATGTTCTATAAAGCTGTTTGTGTGTTTTATAAAGCTGTTTGTGTGTTTTATAAAGCAGTTTGTGTGTTTTATAAAGCTGTTTGTGTGTCTAATAAAGCTCTTTGCATGTTTTATAAAGTTGTTTGTGTGTTTTATAAAGCTGCTTCCGTGTTTTATAAAGCTGTCTGTGTGTTTCATATAGCTGTTTGCATGTTTTATGTAGCTGTCTGTGAGTTTTATATAGATGTTTGTGTGTTTTATAAAGCTGTCCCTGTGTTTTATAAAGCTGTCTGTCTGTTCTATAAAGCTGTTTGTGTCTTTTACAAAGCTGTTTGTGTATTTTATAAAGCTGTTTGCGTGTTTTATAATACTGTTTGTTTCATTTATAAACTGTTCATGTGTTTCATGTAGCTGTTTGCGTGATTTATGAACAGTTTGCGTGTTTTATAAAGCTGTCTGTGTGTTTTATAAAGCTGTTTGTGTGTTTTATAAAACTGTTTGTGTGTCTAATAATGCTATTTGCATGTTTTATGAAGCTGATTCAGTGTTTTATGAAGCTTTTTGCGTGGTTTATAAAGCTGTCTGTGTGTTTCAAATAGCTGTTTGCATATTTTATGTAGCTGTCTGTGAGTTTTATATAGATTTTTCTATGTTTTATAAAGCTGTCCCTGTGTTTTATAAAGCTGTCTGTCTGTTTTATAAAGCTGTTTGTGTCTTTTACAAAGCTGTTTGTATGTTTTATAAAGCTGTTTGTGTATTTTATAAAGCTGTTTGCGTGTTTTATAAAACTGTTTGTGTCATTTATAAACTGTGTGTTTGATGTAGCTGTTTGCGTGTTTTATGAAGCAGTTTGCGTGTTTTATAAAGCTGTCTGTGTGTTTCATATATCTGTTTGCATGTTTTATGTTGCTGTCTGTGAGTTTTATATAGCTGTCTGTGTGTTTTATAAAACTGTCCCTGTGTTTTATAAAGCATGCTGCGTGTTTTATAAAGCTGTTTGTGTGTTTTATAAAACTTTTTGTGTCATTTATAAACTGTGTGTTTCATGTAGCTGTTTGCGTGTTTTATAATGCTCTTTCCATGTTTTATAAAGCTGTTTGCGTGTTTTATAACATTCTTGCATGTTTTTTAATGCTGTTTGCGTGTTTTATAAAGCTGGTTGTGTGTTTTATAAAGCTGTTTGCCTGTTTTGTAAGCCTGTTTGCAAGTTCCGTAAAGCTGTTTGTGTTTTTATAAAGCTGCTTGTGTGTCTAATAAAGATGTTTGCATGATTTATAAAGTTGTTTGCGTGTTTTATAAAGCTGTCTGTGTGTTTTATAAAGCTGTTTGCATGATTTATGTAGCTGTCTGTGTGTTTTATGAAGCTATTTGTGTCTTTTATAAACTTTTTGTGTGTTTCATGTAGTTGTTTGCATTTTTTATGAAGCTGTTTGCATGTTTTATAAAGCTCTTTCCATGTTTTTTACAGCTGTTTGCATGTTTCATAAAGCTGGTTGTGTGTTTTATAAAGCTCTTTGCATGTTTCATAAAGCTGTTTGCGCGCTTTATAAAGCTGTTTGTGTTTTTTATAAAGTTGTCTGTGTGTTTTATAAAGCGGGTTCTGTTTAATATAGCTGTTTGTGTGTTTTATAAAGCTTTTTGTGTGTTTTATAAAGCTGCTTGCGTGTTTTATAAACATGGTGTTTGTTTTATAAAGCTGTTTGCATGTTTTATGTAGCTGTGTGTTATATATCGCTGTCTGTGTGTTTTATAAAGTTATCTGTGTGTTTTATTAAGCTGTCCTTATGTTTTATAAAGCTGTCCGTGTGTTTTATAAAGCTGTCTGGGTGTTTTATAAAGCTGTTTGTGTCTTTTATAAAGCTGTATGTGTGTTTTAAAAAACAGTTTGCATGTTTTAAATAACCTATTTGCGTGTTTTATAAAGCTGTTTGTGTGTTTTATAAAGAAGTTTGCGTGTTTTATGAAGCTGTTTTCGTGTTTCATAAAGCTCTTTGCTTGTTTTTTAAATCTGTTTGCTTGTTTTATATGGCTGTTTATGTGTCTCATGAAGCAGTTTGCGTGTTTTCTGATGCTGTTTGCGTGTTTTATAAAGATCTTTGCAGGTTTTATCAAGCTGTTTGCTGGTTTTCTAAGCATTTTTGGAAGTTCTATAAAGCTGTTTGTGTGTTTATAAAGCTGTTTGTGTGTTTTATAAAGCTGTTTGTGTGTTTATAAAGCTGTTTGTGTCTTTATAAAGCTGTTTGTGTGTTTTCTAAAGCTTTATGAGTGTTTATATAGCTGTTTGTTTGTTTCATAAAGCTGTTTGCGTGTTTTATAAAGCTGTTTGTTTGTTTTATAAATCTGTTTGTCTGTTTTATAAAGCTGTTGGCGTGTTTTATAAAGCTTTTTACGTATTGTATGAAGCTGTTTGTGTCTTTTATAAACTTTTTGTGTGTTTCATGTAGCTGTTTGTGTGTTTAATGAAGCTGTTTGCATTTTTTATAAAGCTCTTTCCATGTTTTATAAAGCTGTTAGCATGTTTCATAAAGCAGGTTGCGTGTTTTATAAAGCTATTTGTGTGTTTTATTAACATGTGTGTTTGTTTTATAAAACTGTTTGCATGTTTTATGTAGCTGTCTGTGTGTTTTATATAGCTGTCTGTGTGTTTTATAAAGCTGTCTGTTTGCTTTATAAAGCTGTCCGTGTGTTTTATAATGTATTCTGTGTATTTTGTAGAGCTGTTTGTGTCCTTTATAAAGCTATATGTGTGTTTTAAAAAAACAGTTTGGATGTTTTAAATAACCTGCTTGCGTGTTTTATAAAGCTGTTTGCGTGTTTGATAAAGCTGTCTTTGTGTATTATAAAGCTGTTTGAGTGTTTTTTAAAGCTGTTTGCTTGTTTTATATGGCTGTTTATTTGTCTCATGAAGCTGTTTGCAGGTTTTATAAAGCCGTTTGCTTGTTTTATAAGCTTGTTTGGAAGTTCTATAAAGCTGTTTGTGAGTTTTATAAAGATGTTTGCGTGTTTTATAAAGCTGTTTGTATGTTCTATAAAGCTGATTGTGTACCTAATATAGCTGATTGCATGTTTTTTGTAGTTGTCTGTGTGTTTTATAAAGCTGTCCGTGTGTTTTATAAAGCTGTCCGTGTGTCTTATAAAGCTGTTTGCGTGTATTATAAAGCTTCTTGTGTGTTTTATAAACATGGTGTTTGTTTTATAAAGCTGTTTGCATGTTTTATGTAGCTGTGTGTTATATATCGCTGTCTGTGTGTTTTATAAAGTTGTCTGTGTTTTTTATAAAGCTGTTTGTGTCTTTTATAAAGCTGTATGTTTGTTTTAAAAAACATGTTTGCATGTTTTAAATAACCTATTTGCATGTTTTATAAAGCTGTTTGCGTGTTTTATGAAGCTGTTTTCGTTTTTTATATGGCTGTTTATGTGTCTCATGAAGCATTTTGCGTGATTTCTGATACTGTTTGCGTGATTTATAAAGCTCTTTGCAGGTTTTATAAAGCTGTTTGCTTGTTTTCTAAGCATTTTTGGAAGTTCTCTAAAGCTGTTTGTGTGTTTATAAGGCTGATTGTGTGTTTTATAAAGCTGTTTGTGTGTTTTATAAATCTGTTTGCGTGTTTTATAAAGCTTTATGAGTGTTTATATAGCTGTTTGTTTGTTTTATAAATCTGTTTGCGTGTTTTATAAAGCTCTTTGTGTCGTTTCTAAAGTTGTTTTTGTGTTTTATAAAGCAGTTTGTATGTTCTATAAAGCTGTTTGCATGTTTTATAAAGCTGTTTTTATGTTCTATAAAGCTGTTTGCTTTTTTTATAAAGCTGTTTGTGTGTTTTATAAAGCTGTTTGTGTGTTTTATAAAGCTGTTTGTGTGTCTAATAAAGCTGTTTGCATGTTTTATTTAGCTGTCTGTGAGTTGTATATAACTGTCTGTGTGTTTTATAAAGCTGTCCGTGTGCTTCATAAAGCTGTTGGGGTGTTTTATAAAGCTGGTTGCTTGTTTTATAAAACTGTTTGTGTTTTATAAAGCCGTTGGCGTGTTTTATGAAGCTTTTTGCGTTTTTATAAAGCTGTTTGTGTCATTTATAAACTGTTTGTGTGTTTCATGTAGCTGCTTGCGTGTTTTATGAAGCAGTTTGCTTGTTTTATTAAACTCTTGCATGTTTTATAAAGCAGTTTGTTTGTTTTACAAAGCTCTTTGTGTCGTTTCTAAAGTTGTTTGTGTGTTTTATAAAGCAGTTTGCATGTTCTATAAAGCTGTTTGCTTGTTTTATAAAGCTGTTTGTGTGTTTTATAAAGCAGTTTGTGTGTCTAATAAAGCTGTTTGTGTGTCTAATAAAGCTCTTTGCATGTTTTATAAAGTTAATTGTGTGTTTTATAAAGCTGATTCAGTGTTTTATGAAGCTGTTTGTGTGTTTTATAAAGCTGTTTGCATGTTTTATTTAGCTGTCTGTGAGTTTTATATAACTGTCTGTGTGTTGTATAAAGCTGTCCCTGTGTTTTATAAAGCTGTCTGTCGGTTTTATAAAGCTGTCTGTGTCTTTTACAAAGCTGTTTGTGTGTTTTATAAAGCTGGTTGTGTTTTTTATAAGGCTGTCTGTGTTTTATAAAGCTGGTTCCTTGTTTAATATAGCTCTTTGTCTGTTTTATAAATCTGTTTGCGTGTTTTATAAAGCTGTTTGTGTGTTTTATAAACACGTTTGTTTGTTTTATAAAGCTGTTTGCATGTTTTCTGTAGCTGTCTGTGTGTTTATAAAGCTGTCTGTGTGTTTTATAAAGCTGTCTGTGTCTTTTATAAAGCTGTATGTGTGTTTGAAAAAACAGTTTCCATGTTTAACATAACCTGTTTGCGTTTCTCATAAAGCTGTTGGCGTGTTTGATAAAGCTGTCTTTGTGTATTATAAAGCTGTTTATGTGTTTTTTAAAGCTGTTTGCTTGTTTTATATGGCTGTTTATGTGTCTTATGAAGCTGTTTGCGTGTTTTATGAAGCTGTTTGCGTGTTTTATAAAGGTCTTTGCGTGTTTTTTAAAGCTGTTTGCTTGTTTTATATGGCTGTTTATGTGTCTCATGAAGCTGTTTGCGTGTTTTCTGATGCTGTTTGCGTGTTTTATAAAGTTCTTTGAATGTATTATTAACCTGTTTGCTTGTTTTATAAGCTTGTTTGGAAGTTCTATAAAGCTGTTTGTGTGTTTATAAAGCTGTTTGTGTGTGTTATAAATCTGTTTGCGTGTTTTATAAAGCTGTACGTCTGTTTGATAAAGCTGTTTGTTTGTTTTATAAAGCAGTTTGTGTGTTTTACAAAGCTCTTTGTGTCGTTTCTAAAGTTGTTTGTGTGTTTTATAAAGCATTTTGCATGTTCTATAAAGCTGTTTGCGTGTTTTATAAAGTTGTTTGTATGTTCTATAAAGCTGTTTGCTTGTTTTATAAAGCTGTTTGTGTGTTTTATAAAGCAGTTTATGTGTTTTATAAAGCTGCTTGTGTGTCTAATAAAGCTCTTTGCATGTTTTATAAAGTTATTTATGTGTTTTATAAAGCTGATTCAGTGTTTCATGAAGCTTTTTGCGTGTTTTATAAAACTGTTTGTGTCATTTATAAACTGTTTCTGTGTTTCACGTAGCTGTTTGCGTGTTTTATGAAGCTTTTTGCGAGTTTTATAATGCTCTTTCCATGTTTTATAAAGCTGTTTGCGTGTTTTATAAAACTCTTGCATGTTTTATAATGTTGTTTGCGTGTTTTATAAAGCAGGTTGCGTATTTTATAAATCTGTTTGCGTGTTTTATAAAGCTGGTTGCGTTTTTTTAAGCCTGTTTGCAAGTTCTGTAAAGCTGTTTGCGTTTTTATAAAGCTGCTTGTGTGTCTAATAAAGCTGTTTGCATGTTTTATAAAGTTGTTTGTGTGTTTTATAAAGCTGTCTGTGTGTTTTATAAAGCTGTTTGTGTCTTTTATAAACTTTTTGTGTGTTTCATGTCGCTGTTTGTGTGTTTTATGAAGCTCTTTGCATGTTTTATAAAGCTCATTCCATGGTTTTTAAAGCTGTTTGCATATTTCATAAAGCTGTTTGCGCGCTTTATAAAGCTGTTTGTGTTTTTTATAAAGCTGTCTGTGTGTTTTATAAAGCGGGTTCTGTTTAATATAGCTGTTTGTGTGTTTTCTAAAGCTGTGTGCGTGTTTTATAAATCTGTTTGCGTGTTTTATAAAGCTGTTTGTGTGTTTTATAAAAATGTATTTGTTTTATACAGCTGTTTGCATGTTTTATGTAGCTGTGTGTTATATATCGCTGTCTGTGTGTTTTATAAAGCTGTCTGTGTGTTTTATAAAGCTGTCTGTGTTTTTTATAAAGCTGTTTGTGTCTTTTATAAAGCTGCATGTGTGTTTTAAAAAACATGTTTGCATGTTTTAAATAACCTGTTTGCGTGTTTTATAAAGCTGTTTGCGTGTTTGATAAAGCTGTTTGTGTGTTTTTTAAATCTGTTTGCTTGTTTTATATGGCTGTTTATGAGCCGCATGAAGCTGTTTGCATGTTTTATGAAGCTGTTTGCGTGTTTTATGAAGCTGTTTTCGTGTTTTATGAAGCTCTATGTGTGTTTTTTAAAGCTGTTTGCTTGTTTTCTAAGCATTTTTGGAAGTTCTCTAAAGCTGTTTGTGTGTTTATAAATCTGTTGGTGTGTTGTATAAAGCTGTTTGCGTGTTTTATAAAGCTGTTTGTGTGTTTTATAAAGCTGTTTGCGTGTTTTATAAAACTGTTTGTGTCATTTATAAACTGTTTCTGTGTTTCACGTAGCTGTTTGCGTGTTTTATGAAGCTTTTTGCGAGTTTTATAATGCTCTTTCCATGTTTTATAAAGCTGTTTGCGTGTTTTATAAAACTCTTGCATGTTTTATAATGTTGTTTGCGTGTTTTATAAAGCTGGTTGCGTGATTTATAAAGCTGTTTGCGTTTTTTTAAGCCTGTTTGCAAGTTCTGTAAAGCTGTTTGTGTTTTTATAAAGCTGCTTGTGTGTCTAATAAAGCAGTTTGCATGTTTTATAAAGTTGTTTGTGTGTTTTATAAAGCTGTCTGTGTGTTTTATAAAGCTCTTTGCATGTTTTATAAACTTATTTATGTGTTTTATAAAGCTGATTCAGTGTTTTATGAAGCTGTTTGTGTGTTTTATAAAGCTGTCTGTCTGTTTTATAAAGCTGTTTGCGTGTTTTATGAAGCTTTTTGCGAGTTTTATAATGCTCTTTCCATGTTTTATAAAGCTGTTTGCGTGTTTTATAAAACTCTTGCATGTTTTATAATGTTGTTTGCGTGTTTTATAAAGCTGGTTGCGTGATTTATAAAGCTGTTTGTGTCTTTTATAAACTTGTTGTGTGTTTCATGTCGCTGTTTGCGTGTTTTATGAAGCTCTTTGCATGTTTTATAAAGCTCTTTCCATGGTTTTTAAAGCTGTTTGCATATTTCATAAAGCTGTTTGCGTGCTTTATAAAGCTATTTGTGTTTTTTATAAAGCTGTCTGTGTGTTTTATAAAGCGGGTTCTGTTTAATACAGTTGTTTGTGTGTTTTCTAAAGCTCTGCGTGTTTTATAAATCTGTTTGTGTGTTTTATAAATCTGTTTGCGTGTTTTATAAAGCTGTTTGTGTGTTTTATAAAAATGGTATTTGTTTTATAAAGCTGTTTGCATGTTTTATGTAGCTGTGTGTTATATATCGCTGTCTGTGTGTTTTATAAAGCTGTTTGTGTCTTTTATAAAGCTGTTTGTGTGTTTTAAAAAACATGTTTGCATGTTTTAAATAACCTATTTGCGTGTTTTATAAAGCTGTTTGCGTGTTTGATAAAGCTGTGTTTGTGTTTTATAAAGCTGTTTGTGTTTTTTAAATCTGTTTGCTTGTTTTATATGGCTGTTTATGAGCCGCATGAAGCTGTTTGTATGTTTTATGAAGCTGTTTGCGTGTTTTATAAAGCTCTTTGCTTGTTTTGTAAAGCTGTTTGCTTGTTTTATATGGCTGTTTATGTGTCTCATGAAGCTGTTTGCGTGTTTTATGAAGCTCTATGTGTGTTTTTTAAAGCTGTTTGCTTGTTTTCTAAGCATTTTTGGAAGTTCTCTAAAGCTGTTTGTGTGTTTATAAATCTGTTGGTGTGTTGTATAAAGCTGTTTGCGTGTTTTATAAAACTGTTTGTGTGTTTTATAAAGCTGTTTGTGTCTTTTAAAAAGCTGTTGGCGTGTTTTATAAAACTGTGTGTTTTATAAAGCTGTTGCCGTGTTTTATAAAGCTGTTCGTTTCTTTTATAAACTGTTTGTGTGTTTCGTGTAGCTGTTTGCATGTTTCATAAAGCTGTTTCCGTGTTTTATAAAGCTGTTTGTGTGTTTTATAAAGCTGTTTGAGTGTCTAATAAAGCTGTTTGCATGTTTCATAAAGCTGTTTCCGTGTTTTATAAAGCTGTTTGTGTGTTTTATAAAGCTGTTTGAGTGTCTAATAAAGCTGTTTGCATGTTTTATAAAGTTTTTTGTGTGTTTTGTAAAGCTGTTTGTGTGTTTTATAAAGCTGTTTCAATGTTTTATAAAGCTATATGTGTGGTTTCTAAAATTGTTTGTGTGTTTTATAAAGCTTTACGATTGTTTTATAAAGTTGTTTGCGTGTTCTATACAGCTGCTTTTGTTTTTTATAAAGCTGTCAGTGTGTTTTTTACAGCTGTGGGCGTATTTTAAAAAGCTGCGAGTTTAATAAATCTGTTTGTGTGTTTTATAAAGCTGTTGGCGTGTTTTATAAAGCTTTTTGATTGTTTTATAAAGCTGTTTGTGACTTTTATATATTGTTTGTGTGTTTCATCTAGCTTTTTGCGTGTTTTATGAAGCTGTTTGCGTGTTTTATGAAACTCTTTCCATGTATCATAAAGCTGTGTTCGTGTTTTATAAAGCTCTTTGGTTGTTTTTTTAAAGCTGTTTGCTTGTTTTATATGGCTGTTTATGTGTCTCATGAAGCTGTTTGCGTGTTTTCTGATGCTGTTTGCGTGGTTTATAAAGCTCTTTGCAAGTATTATTAAGCTGTTTGCTTGTTTTATAAGCTTGTTTGGAAGTTCTACAAAGCTGTTTGTGTTTTTATAAAGCTGTTTGTGTTATATAAAGCTATTTGTGCGTTTTATAAATCTGTTTGCGTGTTTTATAAAGCTTTACGTGTGTTTAATAAAGCTGTTTGTGTGTTTATAAATCTGTTTGTGTGTTTTATAAAGCTATTTGTGCGCTTTATAAATCTGTTTGTGTGTTTTACAAAGCTCTTTGTGTTATTTCTAAACTTGTTTGTGTGTTTTATAAAGCAGTTTGCATGTTCTATAAAGCTGTTTGTGTGTTTTATAAAGCTGTTTGTATGTTCTATAAAGCTGTTTGCTTGTTTTATAAAGTTGTTTGTGTGTTTAATAAAGCTGATTCAGTGTTTTATGATGCTGTTTGTGTGTTTTACAAAGCTGTGTTTGTGTTTTATCAAGTCCTTTGGTTGTTTTTAAAGCTGTTTGCTTGTTTTATATGGCTTTTTATGTGTCTCATGAAGCAGTTTGCGTGTTTTCTGATGCTGTTTGCGTGTTTTATAAAGCTCTTTGCAGGTTTTATAAAGCTGTTTGCTTGTTTTCTAAGCATTTTTGGAAGTTCTATGAAGCTGTTTGTGTGTTTATAAAGCTGTTTGTGTATTTTATAAAGCTGTTTGTGTGTTTTATAAAGCTGTTTGTGTGTTTTATAAAGCTGTTTGTATGTTCTATAAAGCTGTTTGCTTGTTTTATAAAGCTGTTTGTGTGTTGTATAAAGCTGTTTGCGTGTTTTATAAAGCTGTTTGCATGTTTTATAATGCTGTTTGTGTGTTTTATAATGCTGTTTGTGTGTTGCATAAAGCTGTTTGCGTGTTTTATAAAGCTGTTTGTGTGTTGTATAAAGCTGTTTGCGTGTTTTATAAAGCTGTTTGCATGTTTTATAATGCTGTTTGTGTGTTTTATAAAGCTGTTGGCGTGTTTTATAAAGCTGTTCGTTTCTTTTATAAACTGTTTGTGTGTTTCGTGTAGCTGTTTGCATTTTTCATAAAGCTGTTTGCGTGTTTTATAAAGCTGTTTGCGTGTTTTATAAAGCTGTTGGCGTGTTTTATGAAGCTGTTTGATTGTTTTATAAAGCTGTTTGTGACTTTTATATATTGTTTGTGTGTTTCATCTAGCTTTTTGTGTGTTTTATGAAGCTGTTTGCGTGTTTCATAAAGCTGTGTTCGTGTTTTATAAAGCTCTTTGGTTGTTTTTTAAAGCTGTTTGCTTGTTTTATATGGCTGTTTATGTGTCTCATGAAGCTGTTTGCGTGTTTTCTGATGCTGTTTGCGTGATTTATAAAGCTCTGGGCAAGTATTATTAAGCTGTTTGCTTGTTTTATAAGCTTGTTTGGAAGTTCTACAAAGCTGTTTGTGTGTTTATAAAGCTGTTTGTGTGTTATATAAAGCTATTTGTGTGTTTTATAAATCTGTTTGCGTGTTTTATAAAGCTTTACGTGTGTTTAATAAAGCTGTTTGTTTTATAAAGCAGTTTGTGTGTTTTATAAAGCTCTTTGTGTCGTTTCTAAAGTTGTTTTTTTTATTTCATAAAGCTGTTTGTATATTCTATACAGCTGTTTGCGTGTTTTATAAAGCTGTTTGCCTGTTTTATAAAGTTGTTTGTATGTTCTGCAAAGCTGTTTGCTTGTTTTATAAAGCTGTTTGTGTGTTTTATAAAGCTGTTTGGGTGTTTTATAAAACTGTTTGAATGTCTAATAAGGCTGTTTGCATGTTTCATAAAGCTGTCTGTGTGTTTCATATAGTTGTTTGCACGTTTTATGTAACTGTCTTTGAGTTTTATATAGCTGTCTTTGTGTTTTGTAAAGCTGTCCCTGTGTTTTATAAAGCTGTCTGTCTGTTTTATAATGCTGTTTGTGTCTTTTACAAACCTGTTTGTGTGTTTTATAAAGCTGTTTGCGTGTTTTATAAAACTGTGTTTGCGTGTTTTATGAAGCTCTTTGCGTGTTTTATAAAACTCTTGCATGTTTTATAATGCTGTTTGCGTGTTTTATAAAGTTTTTTGGGTGTTTTATGAAGCTGTTTGTGTCATTTATATACTGTTTGTGTGTTTCATGTAGCTGTTTGCATGTTTTATGAAGCACTTTGCGCGTTTTATATAGCACATTCCATGTTTCATAAAGCTGTTTGCGTGTTTTATTAAACTCTTGCATGTTTTTATAAAGCTGTTTGAGTGTCTAATAAAGCTGTTTGCATGTTTTATAAAGTTTTTTGTGTGTTTTGTAAAGCTGTTTGCGTGTTTTATAAAGCTGTTTGTGTGTTTTATAAAGCTGTTTCAATGTTTTATAAAGCTATTTGTGTGGTTTCTAAAATTGTTTGTGTGTTTTATAAAGCTTTACGATTGTTTTATAAAGTTGTTTGCGTGTTCTATACAGCTGATTTTGTGTTTTATAAAGCTGTCAGTGTGTTTTTTACAGCTGTTGGCGTATTTTAAAAAGCTGTTTGCGAGTTTTATAAAACTGTGTGTTTTATAAAGCTGTTGGCGTTTTTTATAAAGCTGTTTGCATGTTTTATATGGCTGTTTATGTGTCTCATGAAGCAGTTTGCATGTTTTCTGATGCTGTTTGCGTATTTTATAAAGCTCTTTGCAGGTTTTATAAAGCTGTTTGCTTGTTTTATAAGCTTGTTTGGAAGTTCTATAAAGCTGTTTGTGTGTTTATAAAGCTGTTTGTGTGTTTTATAAAGCTATTTGTGTGCTTTATAAATCTGTTTGCGTGTTTTATAAAGCTGTATGTGTGTTTTATAAAGCTCTTTGTGTCATTTCTAAAGTTGTTTGTGTGTTTTATAAAGCTGTTTGTATGTTCTATAAAGCTGTTTGCTTGTTTTATAAAACTCTTTGTGTGTTTTATAAAGCAGTGTGTGTTTTATAAAGCTGTTTGTGTGTCTAATAAATCTGTTTGCATGTTTTATAAAGTTGTTTGTGTGTTTAATAAAGCTGATTCAGTGTTTTATGATGCTGTTTGTGTGTTTTACAAAGCTGTGTTTGTGTTTTATAAAGCTGTTTGTGTGTTTTATAAAGCTGTTTGTGTGTTTTTTAAATCTGTTTGCTTGTTTTATATGGCTGTTTATGAGCCGCATGAAGTTGTTTGCGTGTTTTATGAAGCTGTCTTTGTGTATTATAAAGCTGTTTGTGTGTTTTTTAAAGCTGTTTGCTTGTTTTATA
The DNA here is from genome assembly GCA_026770705.1 of Isurus oxyrinchus. NCBI lineage: Eukaryota > Metazoa > Chordata > Chondrichthyes > Lamniformes > Lamnidae > Isurus > Isurus oxyrinchus. The sequence continues at coordinate 70,462 of JANJGN010000776.1, forward strand.
TGGCTGTTTATGTGTCTCATGAAGCAGTTTGCGTTTTTCTGATGCTGTTTGCGTGCTTTATAAAGCTCTTTGCAGGTTTTATAAAGCTGTTTGCTTGTTTTATAAAGCTGTTTGTGTGTTTTATAAAGCTGTTTGTGTGTTTTATAAAGCTGTTGGCGTGTTTTATAAAACAATGTGTTTTATAAAGCTGTTCGTTTCTTTTATAAACTGTTTGTGTGTTTCGTGTAGCTGTTTGCATGTTTCATAAAGCTGTTTGCGTGTTTTATAAAGCTGTTTGTGTGTTTTATAAAGCTGTTGGCGTGTTTTATGAAGCTGTTTGATTGTTTTATAAAGCTGTTTGTGACTTTTATATATTGTTTGTGTGTTTCATCTAGCTTTTTGCGTGTTTTATGAAGCTGTTTGCGTGTTTCATAAAGCTGTGTTCGTGTTTTATAAAGCTCTTTCCATGTTTTTTAAAGCTGTTTGCTTGTTTTATATGGCTGTTTATCTGTCTCATGAAGCTGTTTGCGTGTTTTCTGATGCTGTTTGCATGATTTATAAAGCTCTGGGCAAGTATTATTAAGCTGTTTGCTTGTTTTATAAGCTTGTTTGGAAGTTCTACAAAGCTGTTTGTGTGTTTATAAAGCTGTTTGTGTGTTATATAAAGCTATTTGTGTGTTTTATAAATCTGTTTGCGTGTTTTATAAAGCTTTACGTGTGTTTAATAAAGCTGTTTGTTTTATAAAGCAGTTTGTGTGTTTTATAAAGCTCTTTGTGTCGTTTCTAAAGTTGTTTTTTTATTTCATAAAGCTGTTTGTATATTCTATAAAGCTGTTTGCGTGTTTTCTAAAGCTGTTTGCCTGTTTTATAAAGTTGTTTGTATGTTCTGCAAAGCTGTTTGCTTGTTTTATAAAGCTGTTTGTGTGTTTTATAAAGCTGTTTGTGTGTTTTATAAAGCTGTTTGGGTGTTTTATAAAACTGTTTGAATGTCTAATAAGGCTGTTTGCATGTTTCATAAAGCTGTCTGTGTGTTTCATATAGTTGTTTGCACGTTTTATGTAGCTGTCTTTGAGTTTTATATAGCTGTCTTTGTGTTTTATAAAGCTGTCCCTGTGTTTTATAAAGCTGTCTGTCTGTTTCATAATGCTGTTTGTGTCTTTTACAAACCTGTTTGTGTGTTTTATAAAGCTGTTTGTGTGTTTTATAAAACTGTGTTTGCGTGTTTTATGAAGCTCTTTGCGTGTTTTATGAAACTCTTGCATGTTTTATAATGCTGTTTGCGTGTTTTATAAAGTTTTTTGCGTGTTTTATAAAGTTGTTTGTGTCATTTATAAACTGTTTGTGTGTTTCATGTAGCTGTTTGCGTGTTTTATGAAGCTCTTTGCGCGTTTTATATAGTACATTCCATGTTTCATAAAGCTGTTTGTGTGTTTTATAAAGCAGTGTGTGTTTTATAAAGCTGTATGCGTGTTTTAAAAAACAGTTTGCATGTTTTAAAAAACCTGTTTGTGTGTTTTATAAAGCTGTTTGCGTGTTTGATAAAGGTGTCTTTGTGTATTATAAAGAATTTTGTGTGTTTTTTAAAGCTTTTTGCTTGTTTTATATGGCTGTTTATGTGTCTCGTGAAGCTGTTTGCGTGTTTTCTGATGCTGTTTGCCTGTTATATAAAGCTCTTTGAATGTATTATTAAGCTGTTTGCTTGTTTTATAAGCTTGTTTGGAAGTTCTATAAAGCTGTTTGTGTGTTTATAAAGCTGTTTGTCTGTTTTATAAAGCTATTTGTGTGTTTTATAAATCTGTTTGCGTGTTTTATAAAGCTGTACATATGTTTTATAAAGCTGTTTGTTTGTTTTATAAAGCAGTTTGTGTGTTTTATAAAGCTCTTTTTGCCGTTTCTAAAGTTGTTTGTGTGTTTCTTAAAGCTGTTTGCATGTTCTGTAAAGCTGTTTGCGTGTTTTATAAAGCTGTTTGCGTGTTTTATAAAGTTGTTTGTTTGTTTTATAAAGCTGTTGGCGTATTGTATAAAGCTGTTTGCGTGTTTTATAAAACTGTTTTTGTGTTTTATAAAGCTGTTTGTGTGTTTTATAAAGCTGTTTGTGTGTTTTATAAAGGTGCCTGTATGTTTTATAAAGCTGTTTGCATGTTTTATGTAGCTGTCTGTGTGTTTTATATACCTGTCTGTGTGTATTATAAAGCTGTCCGTGTGTTTTATAAAGCTGTCTTTCTGTTTTACAAAGCTGTTTGTGTCTTTTACAAAGCTGTTTGTGTGTTTTAAAAAGCTGTTTGCGTGTTTTATAAAACTGTTTGTGTGCTTTCTAAAGCAGCTTGCGTGTTTTATAAAGCTTTTTGCATGTTTTTAAAGCTGTTTTTGACATTTATAAACTGTTTGTGTGTTCATGTAGCTGTTTGCGTGTTTTATGAAGCAGTTTGTGTGTTCTATAAAGCTCTTTCCATGTATTATAAAGCTGTTTGCCTGTTTTATAAAACTCTTGCATGTTTTATAAAGCTTTTTGCGTGTTTTATAAAGCTGTCTGCGTGTTTTGTGAGCCTGTTTGCAAGTTCTATAAAGCTGTTTGTGTTTTTTATAAAACTGTGTGTCTAATAAAGCTGTTTTATAAACTTGTTTGTGTGTTTTATAAAGCTGTCTGTGTGTTTTAAAAAGCTAATTCAGTGTTTTATGAAGCTCTTTGTGTATTTTATAAAGCTGTTTCCGTGTTTTATAAAACTGTTTGTGTCATTTATAAACTGTGTGTATTTTATGTAGCTGTTTGCATGTTTTATAAAGTTGTTTCTGTGTTTTATACAGCTGTCTGTGTGTTTTATTAAGCTGTGTGCATGTTTTATGTAGCTGTCTGTGTGTTATGTAAAGCTGTTTGTGTCTTGTATAAAGCTGTATGCATGTTTTCAAAAGCATTTTGCATGTTTTAAATAACCTGTTTGCGTGTTTTCTAAAGCTGCTTGCGTGTTTGATAAAGCTGTCTTTGTGTATTATAAAGCTGTTTGTGTGTTTTTTAAAGCTGTTTGCTTGTCTTATATGGCTGTTTATGTGTCTCATGAAGCATTTTGTGTGTTTTCTGATGCTGTTTGCGTGTTTTATAAAGGTCTTTGCAGGATTTATAAAGCTGTTTGCTTGTTTTATAAGTTTGTTTGGAAGTTCTATAAAGCTGTTTGTGTGTTTATAAAGCTGTTTGTGTGTTTTATAAAGCTGTATGCGTGTTTTATAAAGCACTTTGTGTCGTTTCTAAAGTTGTCTGTGTGTTTTATAAAGCAGTTTGTATGTTCTATAAAGCTGTGTGTTTTATAAAGCTGTTTGTATGTTCTATAAAGCTGTGTGTTTTATAAAGTTGTTTGTGTGTTTTATAAAGCTGATTCAGTGTTTTATGATGTTGTTTGTGTGCTTTATAAAGCTGTTTTAATGTTATATTTAGCTGTCTGTGAGTTTTATATAACTGTCTGTGTGTTTTATAAAGCTGTCCGTTTGTTTTATAAAGCTGTCTGTCTGTTTTATAAAGCTGTTTGTGTCTTTTACAAAGCTGTTTGTGTGTTTTATAAAGCTGTCCGTTTGTTTTATAAAGCTGTCTGTCTGTTTTATAAAGCTGTTTGTGTCTTTTACAAAGCTGTTTGTGTGTTTTATAAAGCTGGTTGCCTGTTTAATAAAGCTCTTTCCATGTTTTATAAAGCTGTTTGCGTGTTTTATAAAGCTCTTTGCATGTTTTTTAAAACTGTTTGCGTGCTTTATAAAGATGTTTGTGTTTTTTATAAAGCTGTCTGTGTGTTTTATAAAGCTGGTTCTGTGTTTAATATAGCTGTTTGTGTGTTTTATAAATCTGTTTGCGTGTTTTATAAATCTGTTTGTGTGTTTTATAAAGCTGTTTGTGTGTTTTATAAACATGTTTGTTTGTTTTTTAAAGTTGTTTGCATGTTTTATGTAGCTGTGTGTGTGTTTTATATAGCTGTCTGTGTGTTTTATAAAGCTGTCTCTGTGTTTTATAAAGCTGTTCGTGTCTTTTATAAAGATGTCTCTGTGTTTTATAAAGCTGTTTGTGTCTTTTATAAAGCTGTATGTGTGTTTTAAAAAACAGTTTGCATGTTTTAAATAACCTGTTTGCGTGTTTTTTAAAGCTGTTTGCTTGTTTTATATGGCTGTTTATGTGTCTCATGAAGCTGGTTGTGTGTTTTATGAAGCTGTTTGTTTGTTTTCTAAAACACTTTGCGTGTTTTTTAAAGCTGTTTTCTTGTTTTATAAGCTTGTTTGGAAGTTCTATGAAGCTGTTTGTGTGTTTATAAAGCTATTTGTGAGTTTTATAAATCTGTTTGCGTTTATTTTTAAAGCTGTACGTGTGTTTTATAAAGCTGTTTGTTTGTTTTATAAAGCAGTTTGTGTGTTTTATAAAGCTCTTTTTGTCGTTTCTAAAGTTGTTTGTGTGTTTCATAAAGCTGTTTGTATATTCTATAAAGCTGTTTGCATGTTTTATAAACCTGTTTGCGTGTTTTATAAAGTTGTTTGTTTGTTTTATAAAGCTGTTTGCGTGTTTTATAAACCTGTTTGCGTGTTTTATAAAGTTGTTTGTTTGTTGTATAAAGCTGTTTGCGTGTTTTATAAAACTGTTTTTGTGTTTTATAAAGTTGTTTGTTTGTTTTATAAAGCTGTTGGTGTATTGTTTAAAGCTGTTTGCGTGTTTTATAAAACTGTTTTTGTGTTTTATAAAGTTGTTTGTTTGTTTTATAAAGCTGTTGGTGTATTGTTTAAAGCTGTTTGCGTGTTTTATAAAACTGTTTTTGTGTTTTATAAAGCTGTTTGTGTTTCTAATAAAGCTGTTTGTGTGTTTTATAAAGGTGTCTGTATGATTTATAAAGCTGTTTGCATGTTTTATGTATCTGTCTGTGAGTTTTATATACCTGTCTGTGTGTATTATAAAGCTGTCCCTGTGTTTTTTAAAGCTGTCTGTCTGTTTCATAAAGCTGTTTGTGTGTTTTATAAAGCTGTTTGTGTGTTTTAAAAAGCTGTTTGTGTGTTTTATAAAGCTGTTTGTGTGTTTTATAAAGATATTTGTGTGGTTTCTAAAATTTTTTGTGTGTTTCATAAAGCTGTTTGTATATTCTATAAAGCTGTTTGCATGTTTTATAAACCTGTTTGCGTGTTTTATAAAGTTGTTTGTTTGTTTTATAAAGCTGTTTGCGTGTTTTATAAACCTGTTTGCGTGTTTTATAAAGTTGTTTGTTTGTTGTATAAAGCTGTTTGCGTGTTTTATAAACCTGTTTGCGTGTTTTATAAAGTTGTTTGTTTGTTTTATAAAGCTGTTGGTGTATTGTTTAAAGCTGTTTGCGTGTTTTATAAAACTGTTTTTGTGTTTTATAAAGTTGTTTGTTTTATAAAGCTGTTGGTGTATTGTTTAAAGCTGTTTGCGTGTTTTATAAAACTGTTTTTGTGTTTTATAAAGTTGTTTGTTTGTTTTATAAAGCTGTTTGTGTATTGTTTAAAGCTGTTTGCATGTTTTATAAAACTGTTTTTGTGTTTTATAAAGCTGTTTGTGTTTCTAATAAAGCTGTTTGTGTTTCTAATAAAGCTGTTTGTGTTTCTAATAAAGCTGTTTGTGTGTTTTATAAAGGAGTCTGTATGATTTATAAAGCTGTTTGCATGTTTTATGTAGCTGTCTGTGAGTTTTATATACCTGTCTGTGTGTATTATAAAGCTGTCCCTGTGTTTTATAAAGCTGTCTGTCTGTTTTATAAAGCTGTTTGTGTGTTTTATAAAGCTGTTTGTGTGTTTTAAAAAGCTGTTTGTGTGTTTTATAAAGCTGTTTGTGTGTTTTATAAAGCTATTTGTGTGGTTTCTAAAATTGTTTGTGTGTTTTATATAGCTTTATGATTGTTTTATAAAGTTGTTTGCGTGTTCTATACAGCTGCTTTTGTGTTTTATAAAGCTGTTTGTGTGTTTTATAAAACTGTTGGCGTATTATAAAAAGCTGTTTGCGAGTTTTATAAAACAGTTTGTGTGTTTTATAAAGCTATTGGCGTGTTTTATAAAGCTTTTTGCGTGTTTTATAAAGCTGTTTGTAGCTTTTATAAATTGTTTGTGTGTTTCATGTAGCCTTTTGCCTGTTTTATGAAGCTGTTTGCGTGTTTTATAAATCTCTTTCCAGGTATCATAAAGCTGTGTTCGTGTTTTATAAAGCTCTTTCCTTGCTTTTTAAAGCTGTTTGCTTGTTTTATATGGCAGTTATGTGTCTCATGAAGCTGTTTGCGTGTTTTCTGATGCTGTTTGCGTATTTTATAAAGCTCTTTGAATGTATTATTAAGCTGTTTGCTTGTTTTATAAGCTTGTTTGGAAGTTCTATAAAGCTGTTTGTGTGTTTATAAACCTGTTTGTGTGTTTTATAAAGCTATTTGTGTGTTTTATAAATCTGTTTGTGTGTTTTATAAAGCTGTACGTGTGTTTAATAAAGCTGTTGCTTTGTTTCATAAAGCAGTTTGTGTGTTTTATAAAGCTCTTTGTGTCGTTTCTAAAGTTGTTTATGTGTTTCAAAAAGCTGTTTGCATGTTCTATATAGCTGTTTGTGTGTTTTATAAAGCTGTTTGCTTGATTTATAAAGTTGATTGTATGTTCTGTAAAGCTGTTTGCTTGTTTTATAAAGCTGTCTGTGTGTTTTATAAAGCTGTTTGTGTGTTTTATAAAGCTGTTTGAGTGTCTAATAAAGCTGTTTGCATGTTTTATAAAGTTGTTTGTGTGTTTTAAAAAGCTAATTCAGTGTTTTATGAAGCTCTTTATGTGTTTAATAAAGCTGTCTGTGTGTTTCATATAGCTGTCTGCACGTTTTATGTAGCTGTCTGTGAGTTTTATGTAGCTGTCTTTGTGTTTTACAAAGCTGTCCCTGTGTTTTATAAAGCTGCCTGTCTGTTATATAATGCTGTTTGTGTCTTTTACAAAGCTGTTTGTTTGTTTTATAAAGCTGTTTGCGTGTTTTATAAAACTGTTTGTGTCATTTATAAACTGTTTTTGAGTTTCATGTAGCTGTTTGTGTGTTTTATGAAGCTCTTTGCATGTTTTATAAAACCCTAGCATGTTTTATAATGCTGTTTAAGTGTTTTTTAAAGCTGGTTGCGTGTTTTATAAAGCTGTTTGCAGGATTTATAAAGCTGTTTGCCTGTTTTATAAGCTTGTTTGCAAGTTCTATAAAGCTGTTTGTGTGTTTTATAAAGCTACTTGTGTGTTGTATAAATCTGTTTGCGTGTTTTATAAAGCTGTATGTGTGTTTTATAAAGCAGTTTGTGTGTTTTATAAAGCACTTTGAGTCGTTTCTAAAGTTGTTTGTGTGTATTATGAAGCTGGTTGCATTTTTATAAAGCTCTTTCCATGTTTTTTAAAGCTGTTTGCTTGTTTTATAAAGCTGTTTATGCGTCTCATGAAGCAGTTTGCATGTTTTCTGATGCTGTTGGCATATTTTATAAAGCTCTTTGCAGGTTTTATAAAGCTGTTGCTTGTTTTATAAGCTTGTTTGGAAGTTCTATAAATCTGTTTGCGTGTTTTATAAAGCTGTACGTGTGTTTAATATAGCTGTTGCTTTGTTTCATAAAGCAGTTTGTGTGTTTTATAAAGATCTTTGTGTCGTTTCTAAAGTTGTTTGTGTGTTTTATAAAGCTGTTTGCTTGATTTATAAAGTTGATTGTATGTTCTGTAAAGCTGTTTGCTTGTTTCATAAAGCTGTCTGTGTGTTTTATAAAGCTGTTTGTGTGTTTTATAAAGCTGTTTGAGTGTCTAATAAAGCTGTTTGCGTGTTTTATAAAGTTGTTTGTGTGTTTTAAAAAGCTAATTCAGTGTTTTATGAAGCTCTTTATGTGTTTTATAAAGCTGTCTGTGTGTTTCATATAGCTGTCTGCACGTTTTATGTAGCTGTCTGTGAGTTTTATGTAGCTGTCTTTGTGTTTTACAAAGCTGTCCCTGTGTTTTATAAAGCTGCCTGTCTGTTATATAAAGCTGTTTGTGTCTTTTGCAAAGCTGTTTGTGTGTTTTATAAAGCTGTTTGCGTGTTTTATAAAACTGTTTGTGTCATTTATAAACTGTTTTTGAGTTTCATGTAGCTGTTTGTGTGTTTTATAAAGCTCTTTGCATGTTTTATAAAACCCTAGCATGTTTTATAATGCTGTTTAAGTGTTTTTTAAAGCTGGTTGCGTGTTTTATAAAGCTGTTTGCGTGTTTTGTAAGCCTGTTTGCAAGTTCTGTAAAGTTATTTGTGTTTTTATAAAGCTCTTTGTGTGTATAATAAAGCTGTTTGCATGATTTATAAAGTTGTTTCTGTCTTTATAAAGCTGTCAGTGTCTTTTATAAAGCTGTTTGTCGCTTTTAAAAAGCTGTTTGCCTGCTTTATAAAACTGTTTGTGCATTTTATAAAGCTGTTGGCATGTTTTATAAAGCTTTTTGCGTGTTTTATAAAGCTGTTTGTCTTTTTTATAAACTGGTTGCCTGTTTCATGTAACTGTTTGCGTGTTTTATGAAGCTGTTTGCATTTTTATAAAGCTCTTTCCATGTTTTTTAAAGCTGTTTGCGTGTTTTATATGGCTGTTTATGAGTCTCATGAAGCAGTTTGCGTGTTTTCTGATGCTGTTTGCGAGTTTTATAAAGCTCTTTGCAGGATTTATAAAGCTGTTTGCCTGTTTTATAAGCCTGTTTGCAAGTTCTATAAAGCTGTTTGTGTGTTTTATAAAGCTACTTGTGTGTTGTATAAATCTGTTTGCGTGTTTCATAAAGCTGTATGTGTGTTTTATAAAGCAGTTTGTGTGTTTTATAAAGTACTTTGAGTCGTTTCTAAAGTTGTTTGTGTGTTTTATGAAGCTGGTTGCATTTTTATAAAGCTCTTTCCATGTTTTTTAAAGCTGTTTGCTTGTTTTATATGGCTGTTTATGCGTCTCATGAAGCAGTTTGCATGTTTTTTGATGCTGTTGGCATATTTTATAAAGCTCTTTGCAGGTTTTATAAAGCTGTTGCTTGTTTTATAAGCTTGTTTGGAAGTTCTATAAAGCTGTTTGTGTGTTTATAAAGCTGTTTGTGTGTTTTATAAAGCTATTTGTGTTCTTTATAAATCTGTTTGTGTGTTTTATAAAGCTGTATGTGTGTTTTATAAAGCTGTTTGTTTCTTTTATAAAGCAGTTTGTGTGTTTTACAAAGCTCTTTGTATCGTTTCTAAAGTTGTTTGTGTGTTTTATAAAGCAGTTTGTATGTTTTATAAAGTTGTTTGTGTGTTTTATAAAGCTGTTTGTATGTTCTATAAAGCTGTTTGTGTGTTTTTAAAGCAGTTTGTGTGTTTTGTAAAGCTGTTTGCATGTTTTATAAAGTTGTTTGTGTGTTTCATAAAGCTGTTTGTGTGTTTTATAAAGTTGTTTGCATGTTTTATAAAGCTGATTCAATGTTTTATGAAGCTGTTTGTGTGTTTTATATAGCAGTTTGCATTTTTTATTTAGCTGTCTTTGAGTTTTATATAACTGTCTCTGTGTTGTATAAAGCTGTCCGTGTGTTTCATAAAGCTGTCTGTCGGTTTTATAAAGCTGTTTGTGTCTTTTACAAAGCTGTGTATTTTATAAAGCTGGTTGCGTGTTTTATAAAGCTGTCTGTGTGTTTTATAAAGCTGTTTGTGTCTTTTAAAAAGCTGTATGCGTGTTTTAATAAACAGTTTGCATGTTTTAAGTAACCTGTTTGTGTGTTTTTTAAAGCTGTCTGCGTGTTTGATAAAGCTGTCTTTGTGTATTATAAAGCAGTTTCTGTGTTTTTTAAAGCTTTTTGCTTGTTTTATATGGCTGTTTATGTGTCTCATGAAGCTGTTTGCGTGTTTTATGAAGCTGTTTGTGTGTTTTATAAGGCTGTTTGTGTCTTATAAACTGTTTGTGTATTTCATGTAGCTGTTTGCGTGTTTTATGAAGCTGTTTGCATTTTTATAATGCTCTTTCCATGTTTTTTAAAGCTGTTTGCTTGTTTTATATGGCTGTTTGTGTGTCTCTTGAAGCTGTTTGCGTGTTTTCTGATGCTGTTTGCATGTTTTATAAGGCTCTTTGAATGTATTATTAATCTGTATGCTTGTTTTATAAGTTTGTTTGGAAGTTCTATAAAGCTGTTTGTGTGTTTTAAAAAGCTGTTTGTGTGTTTTATAAAGCTGTTTGTGTGTTTTATAAAGCTATATGTGTGGTTTCTAAAATTGTTTTTGTGTTTTATATAGCTTTACGATTGTTTTATAATCTTGTTTGCGTGTTCTATACAGCTGCTTTTGTGTTTTATAAAGCTGTTTGTGTGTTTTATAAAACTGTTGGCATATTATAAAAAGCTGTTTGCGTGTTTTATAAAACAGTTTGTGTGTTTTATAAAGCTACTGGTGTTTTATAAAGCTTTTTGCGTGTTTTATAAAGCTGTTCGTAGCTTTTATAAATTGTTTGTGTGTTTCATGTAGCCTTTTGCCTGTTTTATGAAGCTGTTTGCGTGTTTTATAAATCTCTTTCCAGGTATCATAAAGCTGTGTTCGTGTTTTATAAAGCTCTTTCCTTGTTTTTTAAAGCTGTTTGCTTGTTTTATATGGCAGTTTATGTGTCTCATGAAGCTGTTTGCGTGTTTTCTGATGCTGTTTGCGTGGTTTATAAAGCTCTTTGAATGTATTATTAAGCTGTTTGCTTGTTTTATAAGCTTGTTTGGAAGTTCTATAAAGCTGTTTGTGTGTTTATAAACCTGTTTGTGTGTTTTATAAAGCAGTTTGTGTGTTTTATAAATCTGTTTGCGTGTTTTATAAAGCTGTACGTGTGTTTAATAAAGCTGTTGCTTTGTTTCATAAAGCAGTTTGTATGTTTTATAAAGCTCTTTGTGTCGTTTCTAAAGTTGTTTGTGTGTTTCAAAAAGCTGTTTGCATGTTCTATATAGCTGTTTGTGTGTTTTATAAAGCTGTTTGCTTGATTTATAAAGTTGATTGTATGTTCTGTAAAGCTGTTTGCTTGGTTTATAAAGCTGTTTGTGTGTTTTATAAAGCTGTTTGAGTGTCTAATAAAGTTGTTTGCATGTTTTATAAAGTTGTTTGTGTGTTTTAAAAAGCTAATTCAGTGTTTTATGAAGCTCTTTATGTGTTTAATAAAGCTGTCTGTGTGTTTCATATAGCTGTCTGCACGTTTTATGTAGCTGTCTGTGAGTTTTATGTAGCTGTCTTTGTGTTTTACAAAGCTGTCCCTGCGTTTTATAAAGCTGCCTGTCTGTTATATAAGGCTGTTTGTGTCTTTTACAAAGCTGTTTGTGTGTTTTATAAAGCTGTTTGCGTGTTTTATAAAACTGTTTGTGTCATTTATAAACTGTTTTTGAGTTTCATGTAGCTGTTTGCGTGTTTTATGAACCTCTTTGCGTGTTTTATAAAACTCTTGCATGCTTTATAAAGCTGGTTGCGTGTTTTATAAAGCTGTTTGCGTGTTTTGTAAGCCTGTTTGCAAGTTCTGTAAAGCTGATCGTGTTTTATAAAGCTCTTTGTGTGTATAATAAAGCTGTTTGCATGATTTATAAAGTTGTTTCTGTGTTTTATAAAGCTGTCAGTGTGTTTTATAAAGCTGTTTGTGTCTTTTACAAAGCTGTTTGTCGCTTTTAAAAAGCTGCTTGCCTGTTTTAAAAAACTTTTTGTGCGTTTTATAAAGCTGTTGGCGTGTTTTATAAAGCTTTTTGCGTGTTTTATAAACTGGTTGCCTGTTTCATGTAGCTGTTTGCGTGTTTTATGAAGCAGTTTGCATGTTATATTTAGCTGTTTGTGAGTTTTATATAACTGTCTGTGTGTTTTATAAAGCTGTCCGTGTGTTTTATAAAGCTGTTTGCATGTTATATTTAGCTGTTTGTGAGTTTTATATAACTGTCTGTGTGTTTTATAAAGCTGTCCGTGTGTTTTATAAAGCTGTCTGTCAGTTTAATAAAGCTGTTTGTGTCTTTTGCAAAGATGCTTGTGTGTTTTATAAAGCTGGTTGCCTGTTTAATAAAGCTCTTTCCATGTTTTATGAAGCTCTTTGCATGTTTTATAAAGCTCTTTGCATTTTTCATAAAGCTGTTTGCGTGTTTTTTAAAGCTGGTTGCGTGTTTTATAAAGCTGTTTGCGTGTTTTATAAAGCTGTTTGCGTGTTTTGTAAGCCTGTTTGCAAGTTCTGTAAAGCTGTTTGTGTTTTTATAAAGCTCTTTGTGTGTATAATGAAGCTGTTTGCATGATTTATAAAGTTGTTTCTGTGTTTTATAAAGCTGTCAGTGTGTTTTATAAAGCTGTTTGTCGCTTTTAAAAAGCTGCTTGCCTGTTTTAAAAAACTTTTTGTGCGTTTTATAAAGCTGTTGGCGTGTTTTATAAAGCTTTTTGCATGTTTTATAAAGCTGTTTGTGTGTTTTATAAACTGGTTGCCTGTTTCATATAGCTGTTTGCGTGTTTTATGAAGCAGTTGCATTTTTATAAAGCTCTTTCCATGTTTTTTAAAGCTGTTTGCTTGTTTTATATGGCTGTTTATGTGTCTCATGAAGCAGTTTGCGTGTTTACTGATGCTGTTTGCGTGTTTTATAAAGCTCTTTGCAGGATTTATAAAGCTGTTTGCCTGTTTTATAAGCTTGTTTGCAAGTTCTATAAAGCTGTTTGTGTGTTTTATAAAGCTACTTGTGTGTTTTATAAATCTGTTTGCATGTTTTATAAAGCTGTATGTCTGTTTTATAAAGCAGTTTGTGTGTTTTATAAAACACTTTGAGTCGTTTCTAAAGTTGTTTGTGTGTTTTATAAAGCAGTTTGCATATTCTATAAAGCTGTTTGTGTGCTTCATAAAGCTGTTTGTATGTTCTATAAAGCTGTTTGCTTGTTTTGTAAAGTTGTTTGTGTGTTTTATTATGCTGATTCAATGTTTTATGAAGCTGTTTGTGTGTTTTATAAAGCTGTTTGCATGTTATATTTAGCTGTTTGTGAGTTTTATATAACTGTCTGTGTGTTTTATAAAGCTGTCCGTGTGTTTTATAAAGCTGTCTGTCAGTTTAATAAAGCTGTTTGTGTCTTTTGCAAAGCTGCTTGTGTGTTTTATAAAGCTGATGGCCTGTTTAATAAAGCTCTTTCCATGTTTTATTCAGCTGTTTGCATGTTTTATAAAGCTCTTTGCATGTTTCATAAAGCTGTTTGCGTGCTTTATAAAGCTGTTTGTGTGTTTTATAAAGCTGTTTGTGTGTTTTATAAAGCTGTTTGAGTGTCTAATAAAGCTGTTTGCATGTTTTATAAAGTTGTTTGTGTGTTTTAAAAAGCTAATTCAGTGTTTTATGAAGCTCTTTATGCGTTTTATAAAGCTGTCTGTGTGTTTCATATAGCTGCCTGCACGTTTTATGTAGCTGTCTGTGAATTTTATGTAGCTGTCTTTGTGTTTTACAAAGCTGTCCCTGTGTTTTATAAAGCTGCCTGTCTGTTTTATAAAGCTGTTTGTGTCTTTTACAAAGCTGTTCGTGTGTTTTATAAAGCTGTTTGCGTGTTTTATAAAACTGTTTGTGTCATTTATAAACTGTTTTTGAGTTTCATGTAGCTGTTTGCGTGTTTTATGAACCTCTTTGCGTGTTTTATAAAACTCTTGCATGCTTTATAAAGCTGGTTGCGTGTTTTATAAAGCTGTTTGCGTGTTTTGTAAGCCTGTTTGCAAGTTCTGTAAAGCTGTTCGTGTTTTATAAAGCTCTTTGTGTGTATAATAAAGCTGTTTGCATGATTTATAAAGTTGTTTCTGTGTTTTATAAAACTGTCAGTGTGTTTTATTAGGCTGTTTGTGTGTTTTATAAAGCTGTTTGTGTCTTTTACAAAGCTGTTTGTCGCTTTTAAAAAGCTGCTTGCCTGTTTTAAAAAACTTTTTGTGCGTTTTATAAAGCTGTTGGCGTGTTTTATAAAGCTTTTTGCGTGTTTTATAAACTGGTTGCCTGTTTCATGTAGCTGTTTGCGTGTTTTATGAAGCAGTTTGCATTTTTATAAAGCTCCTTCCATGTTTTTTAAAGCTGTTTGCTTGTTTTATATGGCTGTTTATGTGTCTCATGAAGCAGTTTGCGTGTTTACTGATGCTGTTTGCGTGTTTTATATAGCTCTTTGCAGGATTTATAAAGCTGTTTGCCTGTTTTATAAGCTTGTTTGCAAGTTCTATAAAGCTGTTTGTGTGTTTTATAAAGCTACTTGTGTGTTTTATAAATCTGTTTGCGTGTTTTATAAAGCTGTATGTCTGTTTTATAAGGCAGTTTGTGTGTTTTATAAAGCACTTTGAGTCGTTTCTAAAGTTGTTTGTGTGTTTTATAAAGCAGTTTGCATATTCTATAAAGCTGTTTGTGTGTTTTATAAAGCTGTTTGTATGTTCTATAAAGCTGTTTGCTTGTTTTATAAAGTTGTTTGTGTGTTTTATAAAGCTGTTTGTGTGTTTTATAAAGCTGTTTGCATGTTATATTTAGCTGTTTGTGAGTTTTATATAACTGTCTGTGTGTTTTATAAAGCTGTCCGTGTGTTTTATAAAGCTGTCTGTCAGTTTAATAAAGCTGTTTGTGTCTTTTGCAAAGCTGCTTGTGTGTTTTATAAAGCTGATGGCCTGTTTAATAAAGCTCTTTCCATGTTTTATTCAGCTGTTTGCATGTTTTATAAAGCTCTTTGCATGTTTCATAAAGCTGTTTGCGTGCTTTATAAAGCTGTTTGTGTGTTTTATAAAGCTGTTTGTGTGTTTTATAAAGCTGTTTGAGTGTCTAATAAAGCTGTTTGCATGTTTTATAAAGTTGTTTGTGTGTTTTAAAAAGCTAATTCAGTGTTTTATGAAGCTCTTTATGCGTTTTATAAAGCTGTCTGTGTGTTTCATATAGCTGCCTGCACGTTTTATGTAGCTGTCTGTGAATTTTATGTAGCTGTCTTTGTGTTTTACAAAGCTGTCCCTGTGTTTTATAAAGCTGCCTGTCTGTTTTATAAAGCTGTTTGTGTCTTTTACAAAGCTGTTCGTGTGTTTTATAAAGCTGTTTGCGTGTTTTATAAAACTGTTTGTGTCATTTATAAACTGTTTTTGAGTTTCATGTAGCTGTTTGCGTGTTTTATGAACCTCTTTGCGTGTTTTATAAAACTCTTGCATGCTTTATAAAGCTGGTTGCGTGTTTTATAAAGCTGTTTGCGTGTTTTGTAAGCCTGTTTGCAAGTTCTGTAAAGCTGTTCGTGTTTTATAAAGCTCTTTGTGTGTATAATAAAGCTGTTTGCATGATTTATAAAGTTGTTTCTGTGTTTTATAAAGCTGTCAGTGTGTTTTATTAGGCTGTTTGTGTGTTTTATAAAGCTGTTTGTGTCTTTTACAAAGCTGTTTGTCGCTTTTAAAAAGCTGCTTGCCTGTTTTAAAAAACTTTTTGTGCGTTTTATAAAGCTGTTGGCGTGTTTTATAAAGCTTTTTGCGTGTTTTATAAACTGGTTGCCTGTTTCATGTAGCTGTTTGCGTGTTTTATGAAGCAGTTTGCATTTTTATAAAGCTCCTTCCATGTTTTTTAAAGCTGTTTGCTTGTTTTATATGGCTGTTTATGTGTCTCATGAAGCAGTTTGCGTGTTTACTGATGCTGTTTGCGTGTTTTATATAGCTCTTTGCAGGATTTATAAAGCTGTTTGCCTGTTTTATAAGCTTGTTTGCAAGTTCTATAAAGCTGTTTGTGTGTTTTATAAAGCTACTTGTGTGTTTTATAAATCTGTTTGCGTGTTTTATAAAGCTGTATGTCTGTTTTATAAGGCAGTTTGTGTGTTTTATAAAGCACTTTGAGTCGTTTCTAAAGTTGTTTGTGTGTTTTATAAAGCAGTTTGCATATTCTATAAAGCTGTTTGTGTGTTTTATAAAGCTGTTTGTATGTTCTATAAAGCTGTTTGCTTGTTTTATAAAGTTGTTTGTGTGTTTTATAAAGCTGTTTGTGTGTTTTATAAAGCTGTTTGCATGTTATATTTAGCTGTTTGTGAGTTTTATATAACTGTCTGTGTGTTTTATAAAGCTGTCCGTGTGTTTTATAAAGCTGTCTGTCAGTTTAATAAAGCTGTTTGTGTATTTTGCAAAGCTGCTTGTGTGTTTTATAAAGCTGGTTGCCTGTTTAATAAAGCTTTTTCCATGTTTTATGAAGCTCTTTGCATGTTTTATAAAGCTCTTTGCATTTTTCATAAAGCTGTTTGCGTGTTTTTTAAAGCTGGTTGCGTGTTTTATAAAGCTGTTTGTGTGTTTTGTAAGCCTGTTTGCAAGTGCTGTAAAGCTGTTTGTGTTTTTATAAAGCTCTTTGTGTGTATAATGAAGCTGTTTGCATGATTTATAAAGTTGTTTCTGTGTTTTATAAAGCTGTCAGTGTGTTTTACAAAGCTGTTTGTCGCTTTTAAAAAGCTGCTTGCCTGTTTTAAAAAACTTTTTGTGCGTTTTATAAAGCTGTTGGCGTGTTTTATAAAGCTTTTTGCGTGTTTTATAAAGCTGTTTGTGTGTTTTATAAACTGGTTGCCTGTTTCATGTAGCTGTTTGCGTGTTTTATGAAGCAGTTTGCATTTTTATAAAGCTCTTTCCATGTTTTTTAAAGCTGTTTGCTTGTTTTATATGGCTGTTTATGTGTCTCATGAAGCAGTTTGCGTGTTTACTGATGCTGTTTGCGTGTTTTATAAAGCTCTTTGCAGGATTTATAAAGCTGTTTGCCTGTTTTATAAGCTTGTTTGCAAGTTCTATAAAGCTGTTTGTGTGTTTTATAAAGCTACTTGTGTGTTTTATAAATCTGTTTGCGTGTTTTATAAAGCTGTATGTCCGTTTTATAAAGCAGTTTGTGTGTTTTATAAAGCACTTTGAGTTGTTTCTAAAGTTGTTTGTGTGTTTTGTAAAGCAGTTTGCATATTCTATAAAGCTGTTTGTGTGCTTCATAAAGCTGTTTGTATGTTCTATAAAGCTGTTTGCTTGTTTTATAAAGTTGTTTGTGTGTTTTATTATGCTGATTCAATGTTTTATGAAGCTGTTTGTGTGTTTTATAAAGCTGTTTGCATGTTATATTTAGCTGTTTGTGAGTTTTATATAACTGTCTGTGTGTTTTATAAAGCTGTCCGTGTGTTTTATAAAGCTGTCTGTCAGTTTAATAAAGCTGTTTGTGTCTTTTGCAAAGCTGCTTGTGTGTTTTATAAAGCTGATGGCCTGTTTAATAAAGCTCTTTCCATGTTTTATTCAGCTGTTTGCATGTTTTATAAAGCTCTTTGCATGTTTTATAAAGCTGTTTGCGTGCTTTATAAAGCTGTTTGCGTGCTTTATAAAGCTGTTTGTGTGTTTTATAAAGCTGTTTGTGTGTTTTATAAAGCTGTTTGTGTGTTTTATAAAGCTGTTTGAGTGTCTAATAAAGCTGTTTGCATGTTTTATAAAGTTGTTTGTGTGTTTTAAAAAGCTAATTCAGTGTTTTATGAAGCTCTTTATGCGTTTTATAAAGCTGTCTGTGTGTTTCATATAGCTGCCTGCACGTTTTATGTAGCTGTCTGTGAATTTTATGTAGCTGTCTTTGTGTTTTACAAAGCTGTCCCTGTGTTTTATAAAGCTGCCTGTCTGTTATATAATGCTGTTTGTGTCTTTTACAAAGCTGTTCGTGTGTTTTATAAAGCTGTTTGCGTGTTTTATAAAGCTGTTTGTGTCTTTTACAAAGCTTTTTGTGTGTTTTGTAAAGCTGTTTGCGTGTTTTATAAAGCTGTTTGTGTCTTTTACAAAGCTGTTTGTGTGTTTTATAAAGCTGTTTGTGTCTTTTACAAAGCTGTTTGTGTGTTTTATAAAGCTGTTTGCGTGTTTTATAAAACTGTTTGTGTCATTTATAAACTGTGTGTTTCATGTAGCTGTTTGTGTGTTTTATGAAGCTCTTTGCATGTTTTATAAAACTCTAGCATGTTTTTTAAAGCTGGTTGCGTGTTTTATAAAGCTGTTTGCGTGTTTTGTAAGCCTGTTTGTGTCTTTTGTAAGCCTGTTTGCAAGTTCTGTAAAGCTGTTTGTGTTTTTATAAAGCTCTTTGTGTGTATAATAAAGCTGTTTGCATGATTTATAAAGTTGTTTCTGTGTTTTATAAAGCTGTCTGTGTGTTTAAGAAGCTGTTTGTGTCTTTTACAAAGCTGTTTGTCTGTTTTAAAAAGCTGTTTGCCTGCTTTATAAACTGGTTGCCTGTTTCATGTAGCTGTTTGCGTGTTTTATGAAGATGTTTGCATTTTTATAAAGCTCTTTCCATGTTTTTTAAAGCTGTTTGCGTGTTTTATTTGGCTGTTTATGTGTCTCATGAAGCTGTTTGTGTGTTTTATGAAGCTGTTTGTGTGTTTTATAAGGCTGTTTGTGTCTTTTATAAACTGTTTGTATATTTCATGTAGATGTTTGCGTGTTTTATGAAGCTGGTTGCATTTTTATAATGCTCTTTCCATGTTTTTAAAGCAGTTGAGTGTTTTATATGGCTGTTTATGTGTCTCTTGAAGCTGTTTGCGTGTTTTCTGATGCTGTTTGCATGTTTTATAAGGCTCTTTGAATGTATTATTAATCTGTATGCTTGTTTTATAAGTTTGTTTGGAAGTTCTATAAAGCTGTTTGTGTGTTTTAAAAAGCTGTTTGTGTGTTTTATAAAGCTGTTTGTGTGTTTTATAAAGCTGTTTGTGTGTTTTATAAAGCTATTTGTGTGGTTTCTAAAATTGTTTGTGTGTTTTATAAAGCTTTACGATTGTTTTATAAAGTTGTTTGCGTGTTCTATACAGCTGCTTTTGTGTTTTATAAAACTTTGTTGGCTTATTATAAGAAGCTGTTTGCGAGTTTTATAAAACAGTTTGTGTGTTGTATAAAGCTATTGGCGTGTTTTATAAAGCTTTTTGCGTGTTTTATAAAGCTGTTTGTAGCTTTTATAAATTGTTTGTGTGTTTCATGTAGCCTTTTGCGTGTTTTATGAAGCTGTTTGCGTGTTTTATAAATCTCTTTCCAGGTATCATAAAGCTGTGTTCGTGTTTTATAAAGCTCTTTCCTTGTTTTTTTAAGCTGTTTGCTTGTTTTATATGACAGTGTATGTGTCTCATGAAGCTGTTTGCGTGTTTTCTGATGCTGTTGGCGTGTTTTATAAAGCTTTTTGTGTGCTTTATAAAACTGTTTGTGTGTTTTATAAAACTGTTTGTGTGTTTTATAAAGCTGTTGGCGTGTTTTATACAGCTGTTTGCTTGTTTTATAAAACTGT
Organism: Isurus oxyrinchus; assembly: GCA_026770705.1. Taxonomy (NCBI): domain Eukaryota; kingdom Metazoa; phylum Chordata; class Chondrichthyes; order Lamniformes; family Lamnidae; genus Isurus; species Isurus oxyrinchus. Next base: position 89,617 of record JANJGN010000776.1, read on the forward strand.
GTCTTTTATAAAGCTGTTGGCGTGTTTTATAAAGCATTTTGCGTGTTTTATAAAGCTGTTTGCATGTTTTATAAAACTGTTAGTGTGTTTTAAAAACTGTTGGTGTGTTTCATGTAGCTCTTTGCATGTTTTATGAAGCTGATTGCGTGTTTAATAATGCTCTTTCCATGTTTTATAAAGCTGTTTGCATGTTTCATAACGCTGGTTGCGTGTTTTATAAAGGTCTTTCCATTTTTTTTAACACTGTTTCATGAAGCTTTTGCGTGCTTTATAAAGCTGATTGTGTTTTTTATAAAGCTGTCTGTGAGTTTTATACAGCGGGTTCTGTGTTGAATATAGCTGTTTGTTTGTTTTGTAAAGCTGTTTGCGTGTTTTATAAAGCTGTTTGCGTGTTTTATAAAGCTGCTTGCGTGTTTTATAAATCTGTTTGCGTGTTTTATAAATCTGTTTGCGTGTTTTATATAGCTGTTGGCGTGTTTTATAAAGTTTTGGGTGTTTTATAAAGCTGTTTGAGTGTCTAATAATGCTATTTTCATGTTTTATAAAGTTGTTTGTGTGTTTTAAAAAGCTAATTCAGTGTTTTATGAAGCTCTTTATGTGTTTTATCAAGCTGTCTGTGTGTTTCATTTGGCTGTTTGCTCGTTTTATGTAGCTGTCTGTGAGTTTTATATAGCTGTATTTCTGTTTTATAAAGCTGTCCCTGTGTTTTATAAAGCTGCCTGTCTGTTATATAAAGCTGTTTGTGTCTTTTACAAAGCTGTTTGTGTGTTTTATAAAGCTGTTTGTGTCATTTACAAAGCTGTTTGTGTGTTTTATAAACCCGTTTGCGTATTTTATAAAACTGTTTGTGTCATTTATAAACTGTTTGTGTGTTTCATGTAGCTGTTTGCATGTTTTATGAAGCTCTTTGTGTGTTTTATAAAACTCTTGCATGAATTATAATGCTGTTTGCATGTTTTATAAAGCTGGTTGCGTGTTTTATAAAGCTGTTTGCGTGTTTTGTAAAGCTGGTTGCGTGTTTTTATAAAGCTCTTTGTGTGTATAATAAAGCTGTTTGCATGATTTATAAAGTTGTTTCTGTGTTTTATAAAGCTGTCTGTGTGTTTTATGAAGCTGTTTGTGTCTTTTACAAAGATGTTTGTCTGTTTTAAAAAGCTGTTTGCCTGTTTTATAAAGCATTTTTTGTGTTTTATAAATCTTTTTGCGTGTTTTATAAAGCTGTTTGTGTGTTTTATAAACTGGTTTTGGATCTCCAGCATCCGCAGTTTTGTTTTGTCTTTATATCTGTATGTTTCATGTAGCTGTTTGCGTGTTTTATGAAGCTGTTTGCATTTTTATCAAGCACTTTCCATGTTTTTTAAAGCTGTTTGCTTTTTTTATATGGCTGTTTATGTGTCTCATGAAGAAGTTTGCGTGTTTTCTGATGCTGTTTGCGTGTTTTATAAAGCTCTTTGCAGAATTTATAAAGCTGTTTGCCTGTTTTATAAGCTTGTTTGGAAGTTCTATAAAGCTGTTTGTGTGTTTTATAAAGCTACTTGTGTGTTTTATAAATCTGTTTGCGTGTTTTATAAAGCTGTATGTCTGTTTTATAAAGCAGTTTGTGTGTTTTATAAAGCACTTTGAGTCGTTTCTAAAGTTGTTTGTGTGTTTTATAAAGCAGTTTGCATGTTCTATAAAGCTGTTTGTGTGTTTTATAAAACTGTTTGTATGTTCTATAAAGCTGTTTGCTTGTTTTATAAAGCTGTTTGTGTGTTTTATAAAGCTGTTTGTATGTTCTATAAAGCTGTTTGCTTGTTTTATAAAGTTGTTTGTGTGTTTAATTATTCTGATTCAATGTTTCATGAAGCTGTTTGTGTGTTTTATAAAGCTGTTTGCATGTTATATTTAGCTGTTTGTGAGTTTTATATAACCGTCTGTGTGTTTTATAAAGCTGTCCGTGTGTTTTATAAAGCTGTCTGTCAGTTTAATGAAGCTGTTTGTGTCTTTTGCAAAGCTGCTTGTGTGTTTTTTAAAGATGGTTGCCTGTTTTATAAAATTCTTTCCATGTTTTATTCAGCTGTTTGCGTGTTTTATACAAGCTGTTTGCGTGCTTTATAAAGCTGTTTGTGTTTTTATAAATCTGTTTGTGTGTTTTATAAATCTGTTTGTGTGTTTTATAAAGCTGTTTATGTGTTTTATAAACATGTTTCTTTCTTTTATAAAGCCGTTTGCATGTTTTATGTAGCTGTGTGAGTGTTTTATATAGCTGTCTGTGTGTTTTATAAAGCTGTCTCTGTGTTTTATAAAGCTGTCTGTGTGTTTTATAAAGCTGTTTGTGTCTTTTATAAAGCTGTCTGTGTGTTTTATAAAGCTGTCTCTGTGTTTTATAAAGCTGTCTGTGTGTTTTATAAAGCTGTTTGTGTCTTTTATAAAGCTGTATGTGTGTTTTAAAAACAGTTTGCATGTTTTAAATAACCTGTTTGGGTGTTTTACAACGCTGTTTGCGTGTTTGATAAAGCTGTCTTTGTGTATTATAAAGCTGTTTGGGTGTTTTTTAAAGGTTTTTGCTTGTTTTATATGGCTGTTTATGTGTCTCGTGAAGCTGTTTGTGTGTTTTCTGAAGCTGTTTGCGTGTTTTATAAAGGTCTTTGAATGTATTATTAAGCTGTTTGCTTGTTTTATAAGCTTGTTTGGAAGTTCTATAATGCTGTTTGTGTGTTTATAAAGCTGTTTGTGTGTTTTAAAAAGCTATTTGTGTGGTTCATAAATCTGTTTGCGTGTTTTATAAAGCTGTACTTGTGTTTTATAAAGCTGTTTGTTTGTTTTATAAAGCAGTTTGTGTGTTCTATAAAGCTGTTTTTGTCGTTTCTAAAGTTGTTTGTGTGCTTCATAAAGCTGTTTGTATGTTCTATAAAGCTGTTTGCGTGTTTTATAAAGCTGTTTGTGTGTTTTATAATGTTGTTTGTATGTTCTATAAAGCTGTTTGCTAGTTTTAGAAAGCTGTTTGTGTGTTTTATAAAGCTGTTGCTGTGTTTTATAAAGCTGTTTGTGTGTCTAATAAAGCTATTTGCATGTTTTATAAAGTTGTTTGTGTGTTTTATAAAGCTGATAATGTGTTTTATGAAGCTGCTTCCTTGTTTTATAAAGCTGACTGTGTGTTTCATATTGCTGTTTGCATGTTTTATGTAGCTGTCTGTGAGTTTTATATAGGTGTTTGTGTGTTTTATAAAGCTGTCCCTGTGTTTTATAAAGCTGTCTGTCTGTTTTATAAAGCTGTTTGTATCTGTTACAAAGCTGTTTGTGTATTTTATAAAGCTGTTTGCGTATTTTATAAAACTGTTTGTGTCATTTATAAACTCTTTGTGTGTTTCATGTAGCTGTTTGCATGTTTTATGAAGCAGTTTGCGTGTTTTATAAAGCTGTCAGTGTGTTTCATGCATCTGTTGCATGTTTTTTGTTGCTGTCCGTGAGATTTATTTCGCTGTCTGTGTGTTTTATAAAACTGTCCCTCTGTTTTGTAAAGCTGTCTGTCTGTTTTATAAAGCTGTTTGTGTTTTTTATAAAGCTGTCTGTGTATTTTATAAAGCGGTTTCTGTTTAATATAGCTGTTTGTGTGTTTTATAAAGCTGTTTGTGTCTTTCACAAAGCTGTTTGTGTATTTTATAAAGCTGTTTGCGTGTTTTATAAAATTGTTTGTGTCATTTATAAACTGTTGGTGTGTTTCAAGTAGCTCTTTGCGTGTTATATGAAGGTGTTGCATGTTTCATAAAGCTGGTTGCGTGTTTTATAAAGGTCTTTCCATGTTTTTTAGCACTGTTTACGTGTTTTATAAAGCTCTTTGCATGTTTCATGAAGCTTTTGCGTCCTTTATAAAGCTGATTGTGATTTTATAAAGCTGTCTGTAAGTTTTATACAGCGGGTTCTGTGTTGAATATAGCTGTTTGTTTGTTTTATAAAGCTGCTTGCGTGTTTCATAAATCTGTTTGCGTGTTTTATAAAGCTGTTTGTGTGTTTTATAAACATGTTTGTTTGTTTTATAAAGCTGTTTGAGTGTTTTATAAAGCTATTTGTGTGATTGCTAAATTTGTTTGTGTGTTTTATAAAGCTTTACGATTGTTGTATAAAGTTGTCTATGTGTTTTATAAAGCTGTTGGCCTATTTTATAAAGCTGTTTGCGTATTTTATAAAGCTGTTGGCATATTTTATATAGCTGTTTGCCTATTTTATAAAGCTGTTTGTGTGTTTCATAAAGCTGTTTGTGTGCTTTATAGAGCTGTTTGCGTGTTTTATAAAGCTGTCTGTGTATTTTATAAAGCTGTTTGCACGTTTTATGTATCTGTCTGTGTATTTTATATAGCTGTCTGTGTGTTTTAAAAAGCTGTTGGCGTATTTTATAAAGCTGTTTGCGTGTTTTATAAAGCTGTTTGTGTGTTTTTTAAAGCTGTTTGCTTGTTTTATGTGGTTATTTTTGTGTCTCATGAAGCTGTTTGCGTGTTTTATGAAGCAGAATGCGTGTTTTATAAAGCTCTTTGTGTGTTTTTTAAAGCTGTTTGCTCTTTTTATATGGCTGTTTATGTGTCTCATGAAGCTGTTTGCGTGTTTTCTGATGCTGTTTGCGTGTTGTATAAAGTTCTTTGAATGTATTATTAACCTGTTTGCTTGTTTAATAAGCTTGTTTGGGACTTCTATAAGGTGTTTGTATGTTTATAAAGCTGTTTGTGTGTTTTATAAATCTGCGTATTTTATAAAGCTGTACGTGAGTTTTATAAAGCTGTTTGTTTGTTTTATAAAGCAGTTTGTGTGTTTTATAAAGCTCTTTTTGTCGTTTCTAAAGTTGTTTGTGTGTTTCATAAAGCTGTTTGTATGTTCTATAAAGTTGTTTGCTTGTTTTATAAAACTGTTTGTGTGTTTTATAAAGCTGTTTGTGTGTTTTAAAAGCTGTTTGTGTGTCTAATAAAGCTATTTGCATGTTTTATAAAATTGTTTGTGTGTTTTATAAAGCTGTTTGCGTGTTTTATAATGTTGTTTGTATGTTCTATAAAGCTGTTTGCTAGTTTTAGAAAGCTGTTTGTGTGTTTTATAAAGCTGTTGCTGTGTTTTATAAAGCTGTTTGTGTGTCTAATAAAGCTATTTGCATGTTTTATAAAGTTGTTTGTGTGTTTTATAAAGCTGATAATGTTTTTTATGAAGCTGCTTCCTTGTTGTATAAAGCTGACTGTGTGTTTCATATTGCTGTTTGCATGTTTTATGTAGCTGTCTGTGAGTTTTATATAGGTGTTTGTGTGTTTTATAAAGCTGTCCCTGTGTTTTATAAAGCTGTCTGTCTGTTTTATAAAGCTGTTTGTATCTGTTACAAAGCTGTTTGTGTATTTTATAAAGCTGTTTGCGTATTTTATAAAACTGTTTGTGTCATTTATAAACTCTTTGTGTGTTTCATGTAGCTGTTTGCATGTTTTATGAAGCAGTTTGCGTGTTTTATAAAGCTGTCAGTGTGTTTCATGCATCTGTTGCATGTTTTTTGTTGCTGTCCGTGAGATTTATTTCGCTGTCTGTGTGTTTTATAAAACTGTCCCTCTGTTTTATAAAGCTGTCTGTCTGTTTTATAAAGCTGTTTGTGTTTTTTATAAAGCTGTCTGTGTATTTTATAAAGCGGTTTCTGTTTTATAAAGCTGTTTGTGTGTCTAATAAAGCTATTTGCATGTTTTATAAAGATGTTTGTGTGTTTTATAAAGCTGTTTGCGTGTTTTATAAAGCTGTTTGTGTGTCTAATAAAGCTTTTTGCATGTTTTATAAAGTAGTTTGTGTGTTTTATAAACCTGATTCAGTGTTTTATGAAGCTGCTTCCATGTTTTATAAAGCTGCCTGTGTGTTTCATATAGCTATTTGAATGTTTTATGTAGCTGACTATGAGTTTTATATAGATGTTTGTGTTTTTATAACGATGTCCCTGTGTTTTATAAAGCTGTCTGTCTTTTTTATAAAGCTGTTTGTGTCTTTCACAAAGCCGTTTGTGTATTTTATAAAGCTGTTTGTGTGGTTTATAAAGCTGTTTGTGTGTTTTATAAAGCTGTTTGTGTGGTTTATAAAACTGTTTGTGTGTTTCATGTAGCTGTTTGCGTGTTTTATGAAGCTTTTTGCGTGTTTTATAATACTCTTTCCATGTTTTATAAAGCTTTTTGCGTGTTATATAAATCTCTTGCATGTTTTATAATGCTGTTTGCGTGTTTTAAAAAGCTGGTTGCGTGTTTTATAAATCTGTTGGTGTGTTTTGTAAGCCTGTTTCTAAGTTCTGCAAAGCTGTTTGTGTTTTTTTAATAAGCTGCTTGTGTGTCTAATAAAGCTGTTTGCATGACTTATCATGCAGTTTGCATATTTTATAAAGCTGTCTGTGTGTTTTATAAAGCTGTTTGCATATTTTATGTAGCTGTCTGTGTGTTTTATAAAGCTGTTTGTGTCTTTTACAAAGCTTTTTGTCGGTTTTATAAAGCTGTTTGTGTGTTTTATAAAACAGTTTGTGTCATTTATAAACAGTTTGTGTGTTTCATGCAGCTGTTTGCGTGTTTTATAATGCTCTTTCCATGTTTTATAAAGCTTTTTGCATGTTTTATAAAACTCTTGCATGTTTTATAATGCTGTTTGCGTGTTTTATAAAGCTGGTTGCGTGTTTTATAAAGCTGTTTGCGTGTTTTGTAAGCCTGTTTGCAAGTTCTGCAAAGCTGTTTGTGTTTTTATAAAGCTGCTTTTGTGTCTAATAAAGCTGTTTGCATGACTTATCATGCAGTTTGCGTGTTTTATAAAGCTGTCTGTGTGTTTTATAAAGCTGTTTGCATGACTTATCATGCAGTTTGCGTGTTTTATAAAGCTGTTTGTGTGTTTTATGAAGCTGTTTGTGTCTTTTATAAACTTTTTGTGTGTTTCATGTAGCTGTTTGTGTGTTTTATGAAGCTGTTTGCATGTTTTATAAAGCTCATTCCATGTTTTATAAAGCTGTTAGCATGTTTCATAAAGCTGTTTGCATGTTTTATAAAGCTCATTCCATGTTTTATAAAGCTGTTAGCATGTTTCATAATGCTGTTAGCATGTTTTATAAAGCTCTTTGCATGTTTCATAAAGCTGTTTGAGCGCTTTATAAAGCTGTTTGTGTTTTTTATAGAGCGGGTTCTGTTTAATATAGCTGTTTGTGTGTTTTATGAAGCTGTTTGTGTCTTTTATAAACTTTTTGTGTGTTTCATGTAGCTGTTTGTGTGTTTATGAAGCTGTTTGTGTGGTTTATAAAACTGTTTGTGTGTTTCATGTAGCTGTTTGCGTGTTTTATGAAGCTTTTTGCGTGTTTTATAATACTCTTTCCATGTTTTATAAAGCTTTTTGCGTGTTATATAAATCTCTTGCATGTTTTATAATGCTGTTTGCGTGTTTTAAAAAGCTGGTTGCGTGTTTTATAAATCTGTTGGTGTGTTTTGTAAGCCTGTTTCTAAGTTCTGCAAAGCTGTTTGTGTTTTTTTAATAAGCTGCTTGTGTGTCTAATAAAGCTGTTTGCATGACTTATCATGCAGTTTGCATATTTTATAAAGCTGTCTGTGTGTTTTATAAAGCTGTTTGCATATTTTATGTAGCTGTCTGTGTGTTTTATAAAGCTGTTTGTGTCTTTTACAAAGCTTTTTGTCGGTTTTATAAAGCTGTTTGTGTGTTTTATAAAACTGTTTGTGTCATTTATAAACTGTTTGTGTGTTTCATGCAGCTGTTTGCGTGTTTTATAATGCTCTTTCCATGTTTTATAAAGCTTTTTGCATGTTTTATAAAACTCTTGCATGTTTTATAATGCTGTTTGCGTGTTTTATAAAGCTGGTTGCGTGTTTTATAAAGCTGTTTGCGTGTTTTGTAAGCCTGTTTGCAAGTTCTGCAAAGCTGTTTGTGTTTTTATAAAGCTGCTTTTGTGTCTAATAAAGCTGTTTGCATGACTTATCATGCAGTTTGCGTGTTTTATAAAGCTGTCTGTGTGTTTTATAAAGCTGTTTGCATGACTTATCATGCAGTTTGCGTGTTTTATAAAGCTGTTTGTGTGTTTTATGAAGCTGTTTGTGTCTTTTATAAACTTTTTGTGTGTTTCATGTAGCTGTTTGTGTGTTTTATGAAGCTGTTTGCATGTTTTATAAAGCTCATTCCATGTTTTATAAAGCTGTTAGCATGTTTCATAAAGCTGTTTGCATGTTTTATAAAGCTCATTCCATGTTTTATAAAGCTGTTAGCATGTTTCATAATGCTGTTAGCATGTTTTATAAAGCTCTTTGCATGTTTCATAAAGCTGTTTGAGCGCTTTATAAAGCTGTTTGTGTTTTTTATAGAGCGGGTTCTGTTTAATATAGCTGTTTGTGTGTTTTATGAAGCTGTTTGTGTCTTTTATAAACTTTTTGTGTGTTTCATGTAGCTGTTTGTGTGTTTTATGAAGCTGTTTGCATGTTTTATAAAGCTCATTCCATGTTTTATAAAGCTGTTAGCATGTTTCATAAAGCTGTTTGCATGTTTTATAAAGCTCATTCCATGTTTTATAAAGCTGTTAGCATGTTTCATAATGCTGTTAGCATGTTTTATAAAGCTCTTTGCATGTTTCATAAAGCTGCTTGAGCGCTTTATAAAGCTGTTTGTGTTTTTTATAGAGCGGGTTCTGTTTAATATAGCTGTTTGTGTGTTTTATGAAGCTGTTTGTGTCTTTTATAAACTTTTTGTGTGTTTCATGTAGCTGTTTGTGTGTTTTATGAAGCTGTTTGCATGTTTTATAAAGCTCATTCCATGTTTTATAAAGCTGTTAGCATGTTTCATAAAGCTGTTTGCATGTTTTATAAAGCTCATTCCAAGTTTTATAAAGCTGTTAGCATGTTTCATAATGCTGTTAGCATGTTTTATAAAGCTCTTTGCATGTTTCATAAAGCTGTTTGAGCGCTTTATAAAGCTGTTTGTGTTTTTTATAGAGCGGGTTCTGTTTAATATAGCTGTTTGTGTGTTTTATAAAGCTGTTTGTGTGTTTTACAAAGCTGTTTGTGTGTTTTATAAAGCTATTTGTGTGTTTTATTAACATTTGTTTTTGTTTTATAAAGCTGTTTGCATGTTTTATGTAGCTGACTGTGTGTTTTATAAAGCTGTCTGTGTGTTCTATTACGCTGTCTGTGTGTTTTATAAAGCTGTTTGTGTCTTTTATAAAGCTGTATGTGTGTTTTAAAAAAACAGTTTGCATGTTTTAAATAACCTATTTGCGTTTTTTATAAAGCTGATTGTGTATTTTTTGAAGCTGTTTGCTTGTTTTATGAAGCTGTTTTCGTGTTTTATAAAGCTCTTTGTTTGTTTTTTAAAGCTGTTTGCTTGTTTTATACGGCTGTTTATGTGTCTCATGAAGAAGTTTGCGTGTTTTCTGATGCTGTTTGCGTGTTTTATAAAGCTCTTTGCAGGTTTTATAAACCTGCTTGCTTTTTTTCTAATTATTTTTGGAAGTTCTATAAAGCTGTTTGTGTCTTTATAAAGCTGTTTGTGTGTTTTATAAAGAATTCTGAGTGTTTATAAAGCTGTTTTTTTGTTTTATAAAGCAGTTTGTGTGTTTTATAAAGCTCTGTGTGTCGTTTCTAAAGTTGTTTTTGTGTTTCATAAAGCAGTTTGTACGTTCGATAAAGCTGTTTGCGTGTTTTATGAAGCTGTTTGCGTGTTTTATAAAGCACTTTGCTTGCTTTTTAAAGCTGTTTGCTTGTTGTATATGGCTGATTATGTGTCTCATGAAGCTGTTTGCGTGTTTGATAAAGCTGTTTGCTTGTATTCTAAGCATTTTGGAAGTTCTATAAAGCTGTTTGTGTCTTTATAAAGCTGTTTGTGTGTTTTATAAAGCTGTTTGTGTGTTTTATAATGCTGTTTCTGTGTCTAATAAAGCTATTTGCATGTTTTTTTGTGTTTTAAAAAGCTGATACAGTGTTTTAAGAAGCTGGTTGCATATTATATAAAGCTGTCTGTATGTTTCATATAGCTGTTTGCATGTTTTATGTAGCTGTCTGCGAGTTTTATATAGATGTTTGTGTGTTTAATAAAACTTTCCCTATGTTTTATAAAGCTGTCTGTCTCTTTTATAAAGCTTTTTGTGTCTTTTACAAAGCTGGTTGTGTATCTTATAAAGCTGTTTGCGTGTTTAATAAAACTGTTTGTGTCATTTATAAACTGTTTGTGTGTTTCATGTAGCTGTTTGCGTGTTTTATGAAACAGTTTGCGTGTTTTATAAATCTGTCTGTGTGTTTCATATATCTGTTTGCATTTTTTATTTTGCTGTCTGTTTGTTTTATAAAGCTGTCTGTCTGTTTTATAAAGCTGCTTGTGTCTTTCACAAAGCTGTTTGCGTGTTTTATAAAGCTGTTTGTGTGTTTTATAAAACTGTTTGTGTGTTTTATAAAGCTGTTTGTGTGTTTTATAAAACTGTTTGTGTGTTTTATAAAGCTGTTTGTGTGGTTTATAAAACTGTTTGTGTCATTTATAAACTGTTTGTGTGTTTCATGTAGCTGTTTGCGTGTTTTATGAATCTTTTTGCGTGTTTTATAAATCTCTTGCATGTTTTATAATGCTGTTTGCGTGTTTTAAAAAGCTGGTTGCGTGTTTTATAAATCTGTTGGTGTGTTTTGTAAGACTGTTTCTAAGTTCTGCAAAGCTGTTCGTGTTTTTATAAAGCTGTTTTTGTGTCTAATAAAGCTGTTTGCATGACTTATCATGCTGTTTGCATGTTTTATAAAGCTGTCTGTGTGTTTTATAAAGCTGTTTGCATATTTTATGTAGCTGTCTGTGTGTTTTATAAATCTGTTTGTGTCTTTTACCAAGCTGTTTGTCTGTTTTATAAAGCTGTTTGTGTGTTTTATAAAGCTGTTTGTGTGTTTTATAAAGCAGTTGGCGTGTTTTAGAAAATTTTTTGCGTGTTTTATAAAGCTGTTTGTGTCTTTTATAAACTTTTTGTGTGTTTCATGTAGCTGTTTGTGTGTTTTATGAAGCTGTTTGCATGTTTTATAAAGCTCATTCCATGTTTTATAAAGCTGTTAGCATGTTTCATAAAGCTGGTTGCGTGTTTTATAAAGCTCTTTGCATGTTTCATAAAGCTGTTTGCGTGCTTTATAAAGCTGTTTGTGTGTTTTATTAACATGTGTTTTTGTTTTATAAAGCTGTTTGCATGTTTTATGTAGCTGTCTGTGTGTTTTATATAGCTGTCTGTGTGTTTTATATAGCTGACTGTGTGTTTTATAAAGCTGTCTGTGTGCTTTATTACACTGTCCGTGTGTTTTATAAAGCTGTCTGAGTGTTTTATTAAGCTGTCTGTGTGTTTTATTAAGCAGTCTGTGTGTTTTATAAAGCTGACTGTGTGTTTTATTACACTGTCCGTGTGTTTTATAAAGCTGTCTGTGTGTTTTATTAAGCTGTCTGTGTGTTTTATTAAGCAGTCTGTGTGTTTTATAAAGCTGTCTATGTGCTTTATTAAGCTGTCTGTGTGTTTTATAAAGCTTTATAAAGCTGTCCGTGTGTTTTATAAAGCTTTCTGTGTGTTTTAAAAAAACAGTTTGTATGTTTTAAATAATCTATTTGTGTTTTTTATAAATCTGTTTGCGTCTTTGATAAAGCTGTGTTTGTGTTTTATAAAGCTGTTTGTGTGTTTTTTAAATCTGTTTGCGTGTTTTATAAAGCTGGTTGCGTGTTTTATAAACCTGTTTGCGTGTTTTGTAAGCCTGTTTGCCAGTTCTGTAAAGCTGTTTGTGTTTTTATAAAGCTGTCTGTGTGTTTTATATAGCTGTTTGCATATTTTATGTAGCTGTCTGTGTGTTTTATAATGCTGTTTGTGTCTTTTACAAAGCTGTTTGTCTGTTTTATAAAGCTGTTTGTGTGTTTTATAAAGCTGTTTGTGTGTTTTTTAAAGCTGTTTGTGTGTTTTATAAAGCTGTTTGTGTGTTTCATGTAGCTGTTTGTGTGTTTTATGAAGCTGCTTGCAGGTTTTATAAAGCTCTTTCCATGTTTCATAAAGCTGGTTGCGTGTTTCATAAAGCTGGTTGCGTGTTTTATAAAGCTGTTTGTGTTTTTCATAAAGTTGTTTGTTTTATAAAGCAGTTTGTGTGTTTTCTAAACCTCTTTTTGTCGTTTGTTGTTTCATAAAGCTGTTTGTATGTTCTCTAAAGCTGTTCGCGTGTTTTATAAAATTGTTTGTATGTTCTATAACGCTGTTTGTGTGTTTTATAAAGTTGTTTGTCTGTTTTATAAAGCTGATTCAGTGTTTTATGAAGCTGCTTCCGTGTTTTATAAAACTGTCTGTTTGTTTCATATAGCTGTTTGCATCTTTTACGTAGCTGTCTGTGAGTTTTATATAGATGTTTGTGTGTTTTATAAAGCTGTTTGTTTCGTTTATAAACTGTTTGTGTGTTTCATGTAGCTGTTTGCGTGTTTTATGAAGCAGGTTTCGTGTTTTATAAAGCTGTTTGTGTGTTTTATAAAGCTGTTTCCGTGTCTAATAAAGCTATTTGCTTATTTTATAAAGTTTTTTTTTGTTTTATAAAGCGGATTCAGTGTTTTAAGAAGCTGTTTGCATATTTTATAAAGCTGTCTGTGTGTTTCATATAGCTGTTTGCATGTTTTATTTAGCTGTCTGTGAGTTTTATATAGATGTTTGTGTGTTTTATAAAGCTGTCCCTGTGTTTTATAACGCTGTCTCTCTGTTTTATAAAGCTGTTTGTGTCTTTTACAAAGCTGTTTGTGTATTTTATAAAGCTGTTTGAGTGTTTTATAAAACTCTTTGTGTCATTTATAAACTGTTTGTGTGTTTCATGTAGCTGTTTGCGTGATTTGTGAAGCAGTTTGCGTGTTTTATAAAGATGTCTGTGTGTTTCATATCTCTGTTTGTATGTTTTATGTTGCTGTCTGTGAGTTTTATATAGCTGTCTGTGTGTTTAATAAACTGTCCCAGTGTTTTATAAAGCTGTCTGTCTGTTTTATAAAGCTGTTTGTGTCTTTCACAAAGCTGTTTGTGTGTTTTATAAAGCTGTTTGCCTGTTTTATAAAACTGTGTCATTTTTAAACTGTTTGTGTGTTTCATGTAGCTGTTTCCGTGTTTTATGAAGCTGTTTGTGTCTTTTATAAACTTTTTGTGTGTTTCATGTAGCTGTTTGTGTGTTTTATGAAGCTGCTTGCATGTTTTATAAAGCTCTTTCCATGTTTTATAAAGCTGTTAGCATGTTTCATAAAGCTGTTTGCGTGTTTTATAAAGTTCTTTGCATGTTTCATAAAGCTGTTTGCGCGCTTTATAAAGCTGTTTGTGATTTTTATAGAGCTGTCTGTGTGTTTTATAAAGCGGGTTCTGTTTAATATACCTGTTTGTGTGTTTTATAAAGCTGTTTGCATGTTTTATAATTCTGTTTGCGTGTTTTATAAAGGTGTTTGTGTGTTTTATTAACATGTGTGTATGTTTTATAAAGCTGTCTGCATGTTTTTTGTAGCTGTGTGCTTTATATAGCTGTCTGTGTGTTTCATAAAGCTGTCTGTGTGTTTTTTTAAGCTGTCCGTGTGTTTTATAAAGCTGTCTGTGTGTTTTATAAAGCTGTTTGTGTCTTTTATAAAGCTGTATGTGTGTTTTAAAAAACAGTTTGCATTTTTTAAATAACCTATTTGCGTTTTTTATAAAGCTGTTTCCGTGTTTGATAAAGCTGTGTTTGTCTTTTATAAAGCTGTTTGTGTGTTTTTTAAAGCTGTTTGCTTGTTTTATATGGCTGTTTATGAGCCTCGTGAAGCTGTTTGCGTGTTTTATGAAGCTGTTTTCGTGTTTTATTAAGCTGTTTGCTTGTTTTATATGGCTGTTTATGTGTCTCATGAAGCAGTTTGCGTGTTTTCTGATGCTGTTTGCGTGTTTTATAAAGCTGTTTGCCTGTTTTATAAACCTGCTTGCTTGTTTTCTAAGCATTTTTGGAAGTTCTATAAAGCTGTTTGTGTCTTTATAAAACTGTTTGTGTGTTTTATAAAGCTATTTGTGTGTTTTATAAATCTGTCTGCGTGTTTCATAAAGCTTTATGAGTGTTTATAAAGCTGTTTGTGTGTTTTATAAAGCTGTTTGCGTGTTTTATAAAGCTCTTTGTGTCGTTTCCAAAGTTGTTTTTGTGTTTCATAAAGCAGTTTGTATGTTCTATAAAGCTGTTTGCGTGTTTTATGAAGCTGTTTCCGTGTTTTATAATGCACTTTGCTTGTTTTTTAAAGCTGTTTTCTTGTAGTATATGGCTGTTTATGTGTCTCATGAAGCTGTTTGCGTGTTTTATGAAGCTGTATGTGTGTTTTAAAAGCTGTTTGCTTGTTTTCTAAGCATTTTTGGAAGTTCTATAAAGCTGTTTGTGTCTTTATAAAGCTGTTTGTGTGTTTTATGAAGCTGTTTGCTTGTTTTATAAAGCTCTTTGTGTGTTTTTGAGAGCTGTTTGCTCTTTTTATATGGCTATTTATGTGTCTCGAAGCTGTTTGTGTGTTTTCTGATGCTGTTTGCGTGTTTTATAAAGCTCTTTGAATGTATTATTAAGCTGTTTGCTTGTTTTATAAGCTTGTTTGGAAGTTCTATAAAGCTGTTTGTATGTTTATAAAGCTGTTTGTGTGTTTTATACAGCTATTTGTGTGTTTTATAAATCTGTTTGTGTGTTTTATAAAGCTGTACGTGTGTTTTATAAAGCTGTTTGTTTGTTTTATAAAGCAGTTTGTGTGTTTTATAAAGCTCTTTTTGTCGTTTCTAAAGTTGTTTGTGTGTTTCGTAAAGCTGTTTGTATGTTTTCTAAAGCTGTTTGCGTGTTTTATAAGCTGTTTGCGTGTTTTATAAAGTTGTTTGTATGTTCTATAACGCTGTTTGCTTGTTTTATAAAGCTGTTTGTGTGTTTTTTAAAGCTGTTTGTGTGTTTCATGTAGCTGTTTGCGTGTTTTATGAAGCTGTTTGCGTTTTTTATAATGCTCCTTCCATGCTTTATAAAGCTGTTTGCGTGTTTTATAAAACTGGTTGTGTTTTTTATAAAGCTGTTTGCCTGTTTTGTAAGCCTGTTTGCAAGTTCTGTAAAGCTGTTTGTGTTTTTATAAAGCTGCTTGTGTGTCTAATAAAGCTGTTTGCATGACTTATCATGCTGTTTGCGTGTTTTATAAAGCTGTCTGTGTGTTTCATAAAGCTGTTTGCATGTTTTATGTTGCTGTCTGTGAGTTTTATATAGCTGTCTGTGTGTTTTATAAAACTGTCCCAGTATTTTCTAAAGCTGTCTGTCTGTTTTATAGAGCTGTTTGTGTTTTTATAAAGCTGCTTGTGTGTCTAATAAAGCTGTTTGCATGACTTACCATGGTGTTTGCGTGTTTTATAAAGCTGTCTGTGTGTTTTATAAAGCTGTTTGCATATTTTATGTAGCTGTCTGTGTGTTTTATAAAGGTGTTTGTGTCATTTACCAAGCTGTTTGTCTGTTTTATAAAGCTGTTTGTGTGTTTTATAAAGCAGTTTTATAAAGCCTTTTGCGTGTTTTATGAAGCTCTTTGTGTGTTTTATAAACTTTTTGTGTGTTTCATGTAGCTGTTTGTATGTTTTAGAAATCTGTTTGCGTGTTTTATAAAGCTATTTGTGTGTTTTATTAACATGTGTGTTTGTTTTATAAAGCTGTTTGCATTTTTTATGTAACTCTCTATGTGTTTCATATAGCTGACTGTGTGTTTTATAAAGCTGTCTGTGTGCTTTGTTACGCTGTCCGTGTGTTTTATAAAGCTGTCTGTGTGTTTTATAAAGCTGTTTGTGTCTTTTATAAAGCTGTATGTATGTTTTAAACAAACAGTTTGCATGTTTTAAATAACCTATTTGCGTTTTTTAGAAAGCTGTTTCCGTGTTTTTTGAAGCTGTTTGCTTGTTTTATATGGCTGTTTATGAGCCTCATGAAGCTGTTTGCGTGTTTTCTGATGCTTTTTGCGTGTTTTATAAAGCTCTTTGCAGCTTTTATAAACCTGCTTGCTTTTTTTCTAATTATTTTTGGAAGTTCTATAAAGCTGTTTGTGTCTTTATAAAGCTGTTTGTGTGTTTTGTGAAGCTGTTTGCGTGTTTTATAAAGCTCTTTGTGTGTTTTTTCGAGCTGTTTGCTCTTTTTATATGGCTGTTTATGTGTCTCGAAGCTGTTTGTGTGTTTTCTGATGCTGTTTGCGTGTTTTATAAAGCTGTTTGAATGTATTATTAAGCTGTTTGCTTGTTTTATAAGCTTGTTTGGAAGTTCTATAAAGCTGTTTGTATGTTTATAAAGCTGTTTGTGTGTTTTATAAAGCTATTTGTGTGTTTTATAAATCTGTTTGTGTGTTTTATAAAGCTCTTTGCAGCTTTTATAAACCTGCTTGCTTTTTTTCTAATTATTTTTGGAAGTTCTATAAAGCTGTTTGTGTCTTTATAAAGCTGTTTGTGTGTTTTATAAAGCATTCTGAGTGTTTATAAAGCTGTTTTTTTTTATAAAGCAGTTTGTGTGTTTTATAAAGCTCTGTGTGTCGTTTCTGAAGTTGTTTTTGTGTTTCATAAAGCAGTTTGTATGTTCTATAATGCTGTTTGCGTGTTTTATGAAGCTGTTTTCGTGTTTTATAAAGCACTTTGCTTGTTTTTTTAAAGCTGTTTGCTTGTTGTATATGGCTGGTTATGTGTCTCATGAAGCTGTTTGCGTGTTTTATGAATCTGTTTGCGTGTTTTATAAAGCTGTTTGCTTGTTTTCTAAGCATTTTTGGAAGTTCTATAAAGCTGTTTGTGTCTTTATAAAGCTGTTTGTGTGTTTTTAAAACTGTTTGTGTGTTTTATAAAGTATTTTTGAGTTTTAAAAAGCTGATTAAGTGTTTCAGGAAGCTGTTTGCATACTATATAAAACTGTCAGTGTGTTTCATTTAGCTGTTTGCATGTTTTATGTAGCTGTCTGCGAGTTTTATATAGATGTTTGTGTGTTTAATAAAGCTGTCCCTGTGTTTTATAAAGCTGTCTCTCTCTTTTATAAAGCTTTTTGTGTCTTTTACAAAGCTGTTTTTGTATATTATAAAGCTGTTTGTGTGTTTTATAAAACTGTTTGTGTCATTTATAAACTTTTTGTGTGTTTCATGTAGCTGTTTGCGTGTTTTATAAAGCTGTCTGTGTGTTTTATAAAGCTGTTTGCATATTTTATGTAGCTGTCTGTGTGTTTTATAAAGCTGTTTGTGTCTTTTACCAAGCTGTTTGTTTTATAAAGCAGTTGGCCTGTTTTATAAAGCTTTTTGCGTGTTTTCTGAAGCTGTTTGTGTCTTTTATAAACTTTTTGTGTGTTTCATGTAGCTGTTTTTGTGTTTTATGAAGCTGTTTGCATGTTTTATAAAGCTCTTTCCATGTTTTATAAAGCTGTTTGCATGTTTCATAATGCTGTTTGCGTGTTTTACAAAGTTCTTTGCATGTTTCAAAAAGCTGTTTGCGTGCTTTATAAAGCTGTTTGTGTTTTTTATAAAGCTGTCTGTGTGTTTTATAAAGCGGGTTCTGTGTAATATCGCTGTTTGTATGTTTTATAAAGCTGTTTGCGTGTTTTATAAAGCTATTTGTGTGTTTTATTAACATGTGTGTTTGTTTTATAAAGCTGTTTGCATGTTTTATGTAGCTGTCCATGTGTTTTATAAAACTGTCTGTTTGTTTCATATAGCTGTTTGCATTTTTTATGTAGCTGTCTGTGAGTTTTATATAGATGTTTGTGTGTTTTATAAAGCTGTCCCTGTGTTTTATAAAGCTGTCTGTCTGTTTTATAAAGCTGTTTGTTTCTTTTACAAAGCTGTTTGTGTATTTTATAAAGCTGTTTGTGTCGTTTATAAACTGTTTGTTTGTTCCATGTAGCTGTTTGTGTGTTTTATAAAGCTGTCTGTGTGTTTTATAAAGCTGTTTGTGTGTTTTATAAAGCTGTTTCTATGTCTAATAAAGCAATTTGCATGTTTTTTAAGTTGTTTTTGTGTTTTATAAAGCTGATTCAATGTTTTAAGAAGCTGTTTTCATATTTTATAAACCTGTCTGTGTGTTTCATATAGCTGTTTGCATGTTTTATTTAGCTGTCTGTGAGTTTTATTTAGATGTTTGTGTGTTTTATAAAGTTGTCCCTGTGTTTTATAAAGCTGTCTCTCTCTTTTATAAAGCTGTTTGTGTCTTTTACAAAGCTGTTTGTGTATTTTATAAAGCTGTTTGCGTGTTTTATAATAGTGTGTGTCATTTATAAACTGTTCATGTGTTTCATGTAGCTGTTTGTGTGTTTTATGAAGCAGTTTGCGTGTTTTATAAAGATGTCTGTGTGTTTCATATATCTGTTTGCATGTTTTATGTTGCTGTCTGTGAGTTTTATATAGCTGTTTGTGTGTTTTATGAAACTGTCCTTGTGTTTTATAAAGCAGTTTGTCTGTTTGATAAAGCTGTTTGTGTGTTTTATAAAGCAGTTTGTGTGTTTTATAAAGCTGTTTGTGTGTCTAATAAAGCTGTTTGCATGTTTTATAAAGTTGTTTGTGTGTTTTTTGAAGCTATTTCTGTGTTTTATAAAGCTGGTTGCTTGTTTTATAAAACTGTTTGTGTTTTATAAAGCTGTTGGCGTGTTTTTATAAAGCTTTTTGCGTGTTTTATGAAGCTGTTTGCATGTTTCATATTCTCTTTCCATGTTATATAAAGCTGTTTGCATGTTTCATAAAGCTGTTTGAGCGCTTTATAAAGCTGTTTGTGTTTGTTATAAAGCTGTCTGTGTGTTTTACAATTCTGTTTGCTTGTTTTATTAAGCTGTTTCTGTGTTTTATAAACGTGTGTTTTATAAAGCTGTTTGCATATTTTATGTAGCTGTCTGTTTGTTTTATATAGCTGCCTGAGTGTTTTATAAAGCTGTCTGTGTGTTTTATAAAGCTGTGCGTGTCTTAATAAATCTGTATGTGTGTTTTAAAAAACAGTTTGCATGATTTAAATAACCGATTTGCGTTTTTAATAAAGCTGTTTGCGTTTTTGATACAGCTGTGTTTGTGTTTTATAAAGCTGTTTGTGTGTTTTTTTAACGCTGGTTGCTTGTTGTATATGGCTGTTTATGAGTCTTATGAAGCTGTTTTCGTGTTTTATAAACCTGTTTGCTTGTTTTTTAAAGCTGTTTGCTTGTTTTATATAGCTGTTTATGTGTCTCATGAAGATGTTTGCGTGTTTTCTGATGCTGTTTTCATGTTTTATAAAGCTCTTTGCAGCTTTTATAAAGCTGTTTGCTTGTTTTCTAAGCATTTTTGGAAGTTCTATAAAGCTGTTTGTGTGTTTATAAAGCTGTTTGTGTGTTTTATAAAGCTGTCTGTGTGTTTCATATAGCTGTTTGCATGTTTTATTTAGCTGTCTGTGAGTTTTATATACCTGTCTGTGTGTTTTATAAAGCTGTCCCTGTGTTTTATAAAGCTGTCTCTCTGTTTTATAAAGCTGTTTGTGTCTTTTACAAAGCTATTTGCGTGTTTTATAAAACTGTTTGTGTCATTTATAAACTGTTTGTGTGTTTCATGTAGCTGTTTGCGTGTTTTATGAAGCAGTTTGCGTGTTTTATAAAGATGTCTGTGTGTTTCATATATCTGTTTGCATGTTTTATGTTGCTGTCTGTGAGTTTTATATAGCTGTCTGTGTGTTTAATAAACTGTCCCAGTGTTTTATAAAGCTGTCTGTCTGTTTTATAAAGCTGTTTGTGTCTTTCAAAAAGCTGTTAGTGTGTTTTATAAAGCTATTTGCGTGTTTTATAAAACTGTTTGTGTCATTTTTAAACTGTTTGTGTGTTTCATGTAGCTGTTTCCGTGTTTTATGAAGCTGTTTGCGTTTTTTATAATGCTCTTTCCATGTTTTATAAAGCTGTTTGCGTGTTTTATAAAACTCTTGCATGTTTTATAATGTTTTTTGCGTGTTTTATAAAGCTGGTTGCGTGTTTTATAAAGCTGTTTGCGTGTTTTGTAAGCCTGTTTGCAAGTTCTGTAAAGCTGTTTGTGTTTTTATAAAGCTGCTTGTGTGTCTAAAAAGCTGTTTGCATGACTTATCATGCTGTTTGCGTGTTTTATAAAGCTGTCTGTGTGTTTTATAAAGCTGTTTGCATATTTTATGTAGCTGTCTGTGTGTTTTATAAAGCTGTCTGTGTGTTTTATAAAGCTGTTTGTGTCTTTTACCAAACTGTTTGTCTGTTTTATAAAGCTGTTTGTGTGTTTTATAAAGCAGTTGGCGTGTTTTATAAAGCTTTTTGAGTGTTTTATAAAGCTGTTTGTGTCTTTTATAAACTTTTTGTCTGTTTCATGTAGCTGTTTGTGTGTTTTATGAAGATGTTTGGATGTTTTATAAAACTCTTTCCATGTTTTATAAAGCTGTTAGCATGTTTCATAAAGCTGGTTGCGTGTTTTATAAAGCTGTTTGCGCGCTTTATAAAGCTGTTTGTGTTTTTTATGGAGCTGTCTGTATGTTTTATAAAGCGGGATCTGTTTAATATAGCTGTTTGTGTGTTTTATAAAGCTGTTTGTGTGCATTATAAATCTGTTTGCGTGTTTTATAAAGCTATTTGTGAGTTTTATTAACATGTGTGTTTGTTTTATAAAGCTGCTTGCATATTTTATTTAGCTGTCTGTGTGTTTTGTAAAGCTGCTTGTGTCTTTAACCAAACTGTTTGTCTGTTTTATAAAGCTGTTTGTATGTTTTATAAAGCTTTTTGCGTGTTTTGTGAAGCTGCTTGTGTCTTTTATAAACTTTTTGTGTGTTTCATGTAGCTGTTTGTGTGTTTTATGAAGATGTTTGCATGTTTTATAAAGCTCTTTCCATGTTTTATAAAGCTGTTAGCATGTTTCATAAAGCTGGTTGCATGTTTTATAAAGCTCTTTACATGTTTCATAAAGCTGTTTGTGCGCTTTATAAAGCTGTTTGTGTTTTTTATAGAGTTGTCTGTGTGTTTTATAAAGCGGGTTCTTTTTAATATAGCTGTTTGTTTGTTTTATAATATGTTTGTGTGTTTTATAAATCTGTTTTATAAAGCTATTTGTGTGTTTTATTAGCATGTGCGTTTGTTTGATAAAGCTGGTTGCATGTTTTATGTAGCTGTCTGTGTGTTTTATACAGCTGAGTGTGTGTTTTATAAAGCTGTCTGTGTGTTTTATAAAGCTTTCTGTGTGTTTTATAAAGCTGTTTGTGTCTTTTATAAAGCTGTATGTGTGTTTTAAAAAAACAGTTTGCATGTTTTAAATAACCTATTTGCGTTTTTTATAAAGCTGTTTGTGTGTTTTTTAAAGCTGTTTGTGTGTTTTTTAAAGCTGTTTGCTTGTTTTATATGGCTGTTTATGAGCCTCATGAAGCTGTTTTCGTGTTTTATGAAGCTGTTTTCGTGTTTTATAAAGCTCTTTGCTTGTTTTTTAAAGCTGTTTGCTTGTTTTATATGGCTGTTTATGTGTCTCATGAAGAAGTTTGCCTGTTTTCTGATGCTGTTTGCGTGTATTATAAATCTCTTTGCAGCTTTTATAAAGCTGTTTGCTTGTTTTCTAAGCATTTTTGGATGTTCTATAAAGCTGTTTGTGTGTTTATAAAGCTGTTTGTGTATTTTATAAAGCTATTTGTGTGTTGTATAAATCTGTTTGCGTGTTTTATAAAGCATTCTGAGTGTTTATAAAGCTGTTTGTGTGTTTTATAAAGCAGTTTGTGTGTTTTATAAAGCTCTTTGTGTCGTTTCTAAAGTTGTTTTTGTGTTTTATAAAGCAGTTTGTATGTTCTGTAAAGCTGTTTGCTTGTTTAATAAAGCAGTTTGTGTGTTTTATAAAGCAGTTTGTGTGCTTTATAAAGCTGTTTGTGTGTCTAATAAAGCTGTTTGCATGTTTTATAAAACTCTTGGTGTTTTATGAAGCTGCTTGTTGTGTATGGCTGATTATGTGTTTCATGAAGCTGTTTGTGTGTTTTATAAAGCTCTTTGCATGTATTATGTAGCTGTCTGTGTGTTTTATATAGCTGTCTGAAAGTTTTATAAAGCTGTCTGTGTGTTTTATTAAGCTCTCCATGTCTTTTTTAAAGCTGTCTGTGTGTTTTATAAAGCTGTTTGTGTCTTTTATAAAGCTGTATGTGTGTTTTAAAAAACAGTTTGCTTGTTTTAAATAACCTATTTGCGTTTTTTATAAAGCTGTTTGCATGTTTGATAAAGCTGTGTTTGTGTTTTATAAAGCTGTTTGTGTGTTATTTTAAAGCTGTTTGCTTGTTGTATATGGCTGTTTATGAGCCTCATGAAGCTGTTTTCGTGTTTTATAAAGCTCTTTGCTTGTTTTTTAAAGCTGTTTGCTTGTTTTATATGGCTGTTTATGTGTCTCATGAAGAATTCTGCGTGTTTTCTGATGCTGTTTGCGTGTTTTATAAGGCTCTTTGTGTCGTTTCTAAAGTTGGTTTTGTGTATTATAAAGCAGTTTGTATGTTCTATAAAGCTGTTTGCATGTTTTATAAAGCTGTTTGTATGTTCTATAAAGCTGTTTGCATGTTTTATAAAGCTGTTTGTATGTTCTGTAAAGCTGTTTGCTTGTTTTATAAAGCAGTTTGTGTGTTTTATAAAGCTGTTTGTGTGTTTTATAAAGCTGTTTGTGTGTTTTATAAAGCTGTTTGTGTGTCTAATAAAGCTATTTGCATGTTTTATAAAGTTGTTTGTGTGTTTTATAAAGCTATTTCTGTGTTTTATAAAGCTGGTTGCTTGTTTTATAAAACTGTTTTTGTTTTATAAAGCTGTTGGCCTGTTTATAAAGCTTTTTGTCTGTTTTATGAAGCTGTTTGCATGTTTTATAAAGCTCTTTCCATGTTATATAAAGCTGTTTGCATGTTTCATAAAACTGGTTGCGTGTTTTAAAAAACTGTTTGCATGTTTCAAAAAGCATTTTGAGCGCTTTATAAAGCTGTTTGTGTTTTTTATACAGTTGTCTGTGCGTTTTATAAAGCGGGTTCTGTTTTATTAAGCTGTTTGTGTGTTTTATAAAGCAGTTTGTGTGTTTTATATAGCTGTTTGTGAGTTTTATAAACATGTGTGTTTGTTTTATAAAGCTGTTTGCATGTTTTATGTAGCTGTCTGTGTGTTTTATATAGCTGTCTGAAAGTTTTATAAAGCTGTCTGTGTGTTTTATTAAGCTCTCCATGTCTTTTTTAAAGCTGCCTGTGTGTTTTATAAAGCTGTTTGTGTCTTTTATAAAGCTGTATGTGTGTTTTAAAAAACAGTTTGCTTGTTTTAAATAACCTATTTGCGTTTTTTATAAAGCTGTTTGCATGTTTGATACAGCTGTGTTTGTGTTTTATAAAGCTGTTTGTGTGTTATTTTACAGCTGTTTGCTTGTTGTATATGGCTGTTTATGAGCCTCATGAAGCTGTTTTCGTGTTTTATAAAGCTCTTTGCTTGTTTTTTAAAGCTGTTTGCTTGTTTTATATGGCTGTTTATGTGTCTCATGAAGAATTTTGCGTGTTTTCTGATGCTGTTTGTGTGTTTTATAAAGCTCTTTGCAGCTTTTATAAAGCTCTTTGCTTGTTTTCTAAGCATTTTTGGAAGTTCTATAAAGCTGTTTGTGTGTTTATAAAGCGTTTGTGTGTTTTATAAAGCTATTTGTGTGTTTTATAAATCTGTTTGCGTGTTTTATAAAACTTTATGAGTGTTTATAAAGCTGTTTGTTTGTTTTATATAGCTGTTTGTTTGTTTAATAAAGCTGTTTGCGTGTTTTATAAAGCTGTTTGTGTATTTTATTAAACTGTTTCCATGTTTTATGTAGCTGTCTGTGTGTTTTATGTAGCTGTCTCTGTGTTTTATAAAGTTGTCCCTGTGTTTTATAAAGCTGTCTTTGTATTTCATAAGGCAGTTTGCTTGTTTTATATGGCCGTTTGTGTGTCTCATAAAGCTGTTTGCGTGTGTTATGAAGCTGTATGCATGTTTTATAAAGCTATTTGCGTGTTTTATAAAACTCTTGCTTGTTTTATAAAGGGGTTTGCTTGTTTTGAAAAGCTGTTTGCAAGCTTTATAAAGCTGATTGCGTTTTATATAAGCCTATTTGCAAATTCTATAAAGCTGTTTGTGAGGTTTATAAAGTTGTTTCTGTCTTTTATAAAGCTGTATGTGAGTTCTTTAAAGCTGTTTGTGTGTTTTATAAAGACGTTTGTGTGTTTTATAAAGCTGTTTGCGTGTCTTATAAGCCAGTTTGCAAGTTCTATAAAGCTGTTTGTTTGATTTATAAAGCTGTATGTGTGTTTTTTAAAGCTGTATGGGTGTTTTCTAAACCTGCTTGTGTGTTTTATAAATCTGTGTGTGTGTTTTATAAAGCTGTTTGTATGTTTTATAAAGCTGTCTGTGTGTTTTATAAAGCTGTTTGTGTTTTTTATAAAGCCGTTTGCGTGATTTATAATGCTGTTGGTGTATTTTATAAAGCAGTTTGTGTATTTTATAAAGCTATTTGAATGGTTTCTATAGTTGTTTGTGTGTTTTATAAAGCTTTACGATTGTTTTATATAGTTGTTTGTGTGTTCTATACAGCTGCTTGTGCGTTTTATAAAGCTGTTTGTGTGTTTTATAAAGCTGTTTGTGTGTTTTATAAAGCTGTTTGTGTCTTTTATACAGGGGTTTGCTTGTTTTATAACGCTCTTTGCATGTTTTATTAAGCTGGTTGCGTGTTTTATAAAGCTGTTTGTGTCTTTTATAAAGCTGTATGTGTGTTTTATAAAGCTGTTTGTGTTTTTCAAAAAAACGGTTTGCATGTTTAAAAAAACCTGCTTGCGTGTTTGATAAAGCTGTCTTTGTGTTTTATAAAGCGGTTTGTGTATTTTATAAAGCTGTTTGCTTGTTTTATATGGCTGTTTATGTGCTTCATGAAGCTGTTTGCGTGTTTTATGAAGCTGTTTGTGTTTTTTATAAAGCTGTCTGTGTGTTTTATAAAGCTGCTTGCATGTTTTATGTTTGTGTCTGTGTGTTTTATAAAGCTGTCTGTATTTTAGAAAGCAGTTTGTTTTTATTATAAAGCTTTACAATTGTTTTATAAAGCTGTTTGCGTGTTTTATAAATCTCTTGCATGTTTTATAAAGGGGTTTGCTTGTTTTAAAAAGCTGGTTGCGTGTTTTATAAGCCTATTTGCAAATTCTATAAAGCTGTTTGTGAGGTTTATAACGTTGTTTCTGTCTTTTATAAAGTTGTCTGTGTGTTCTTTAAAGCTGTTTGTGTGTTTTATAAAGCTGTTTGCGTGTCTTATAAGCCTGTTTGCAAGTTCTATAAAGCTGTTTGTTTGATTTATAAAGCTGTATGTGTGTTTTTTAAAGCTGTATGGGTGTTTTCTAAACCTGCTTGTGTGTTTTATAAATCTGTGTGTGTGTTTTATAAAGCTGTTTGTGTGTTTTATAAAGCTGCTTCCGTGTTTTATAAGCCAGTTTGCAAGTTCTATAAAGCTGTTTGTGTGTTTTATAAAGCTGTTTGTGTGTTTTATAAAGCATTACGATTCTTTTATAAAGTTGTTTGTGTGTTTTATGCAGTTCCTGTGTGTTTTATAAAGCTGTTAGTGTGTTTTATAAAGCTGTTTGCTTGTTTTATAAAGCTGTCTGTGTATTTTATAAAGCTGTTTATGTGTTTTATAAAGCTGTTTATGTGTTTTATAAAGCTATTTGTGTGGTTTCTAAAGTTGTTTTTGTGTTTTATAAAGCTTTACAATTATTTTATAAAGTTGTTCTTGTGTTCTATACAGCTGCTTATGTGTTTTATAAAGCTGTTTGTTTGTTTTATAAAGCTGTTGGTGTCTTTTATAAAGCTGTTTGTGTGTTTAATAAAGCTGTTTGCGTGTTTTATAAAACTCTTGCATATTTTATACAGGGGTTTGCTTGTTTTATAACGCTCTTTGCATGTTTTGTTAAGCTGGTTGCGTGTTTTATAAAGCTGTTTGCGTGTTTTATAAGCATATTTGCTTATAATTCTATAAAGCTGTTTGTGAGGTTTATAAAGTTGTTTCTGTCTTTTATAAAGCTGTCTGTGTGTTCTTTAAAGCTGTTTGTGTGTTTTATAAAGACGTTTGTATGTTTTATGAAGCTGTTTGCGTGTCTTAGAAGCCTGTTTGCAAGTTCTATAAAGCTGTTTGTTTGATTTATAAAGCTGTATGTGTGTTTTTTAAAGCTGTACGGGTGTTTTCTAAACCTGATGTGTGCTTTATAAATCTGTGTGTGTGTTTTATACAGCTGTTTGTATGTTTTATAAAGCCCTTTGTGTGTTTTATAAAGCTGCTTTCGTGTTTTTAAGCCATTTTGCAAGTTCTATAAAGCTGTTTGTGTGTTTTATAAAGCTGTGTGTGTGTTCTATAAAGCATTACGATTGTTTTATATAGTTGCTTGTGTGTTTTATAAAGTTTCTGTTTGCTTTATAAAGCTGTATGCGTGTTTTATAAAGCTGTATGTGTGTTTTAAAAAGCTGTTTGTTAGTTTTATAAAGCTGTTTGAGTGTTTTATAAAGCTATTTGTGTGGTTTCTAAAGTTGTTTGTGAGTTTATAAAGCTATTGGCGTATTTTATAAAGCTGTTGGCGTATTTTATAAAGCTGTTTGCGTGTTTTATAAAGCTGTTGGCGTAATTTATGAAGCTGCGTGTTCCATAAAGCTGTTGTGTGTTTTATAAAGCTGTGTGCTTTATAAAGCTTTTTGCGTTCTTTATTAAGCTGTCTGTGTATTTTAAAACTGTTTGCATGTTTTATGTAGCTGTCTGTGTGTTTCATATAGCTCTCTGTGTGTTTTATAAAGCTGTTGGTGTATTTTATAAAGCTGTTTGCGTGTTTTATAAAACTGTTTGTTTTCTTTTATAAAGCTGTTTGTGTATTTTATAACGCTGTTTGTGTGTTTTATAAAGCTATTTGTGTGGTTTCTAAAGTTGTTTGTTTGTTTTATAAAGATTTACAATTATTTTATAAAGTTCTATACAGCTGCTTATGTGTTTTATAAAGCGGTTTGTGTGTTTTATAAAGCTGATGGCGTATTTTATAAAGTTGTTTGCGTGTTTTATAAAGCTGATTGTGTGTTTTATAAAGCCGGTTGTGTGTTTTATGAAGCTGTTTGCGTGTTTTATAAAGCTGTCTGTGTATTTTATAAAGCTGTTGGTGTATTTTATAAAGCTGTTTGCGTGTTTTATAAAACTGTTTGTTTTCTTTTATAAAGCTGTTTGTGTATTTTATAACGCTGTTTGTGTGTTTTATAAAGCTATTTGTGTGGTTTCTAAAGTTGTTTGTTTGTTTTATAAAGATTTACAATTATTTTATAAAGTTCTATACAGCTGCTTATGTGTTTTATAAAGCGGTTTGTGTGTTTTATAAAGCTGATGGCGTATTTTATAAAGTTGTTTGCGTGTTTTATAAAGCTGATTGTGTGTTTTATAAAGCCGGTTGTGTGTTTTATGAAGCTGTTTGCGTGTTTTATAAAGCTGTCTGTGTATTTTATAAAGCTGTTTGCATGTTTTATGTAGCTGTCTTTGTGTTTTATATAGCAGTCTGTGTGTTTTATGAAGCTGTCCGTGTGTTTTATAACAATGTCTGTGTATTTTATCAAGTTGTTTGTCTCTTTAATAAAGCTGTATGTGTGTTTTATAAAGCTGTTTGTGTGTTTTAAAAAACAGTCTGCATGTTTTAAGAAACCTGTTTGCGTGTTTTATTAAACTGTTTGTGTGTTTCATAAAGCTGTCTATTGGTTTTATAAAGCTGTATGTGTTTTTTTAAAGCTGTACTGGTGTTTTCTAAACCTGATGTGTGTTTTATAACGCTGTCTGTGTGTTTTATAAAGCTGTTTGTATGTTTTATAAAGCGGCTTGTATGTTTTAGAAAGCTACTTTGTGTATTATAAGCCTGTTTGTAAGTTCTATAAAGCTGTTTGTGTGTTTTATAAAGCATTACGATTGTTTTATAAAGTTGTTCGTGTGTTTTATACAGTTTCTGTTTGTTTTATAAAGTTGTATGCCTGTTTTATAAAGCTGTATGTGTGTTTTATAACGCTGTTTGTTAGTTTTATAAAGCTGTTTGAATGTTTTATAAAGCTATTTGTGTGGTTTCTAAAGTTGTTTGTGTGTTTTATAAAGCTTTACGATTGTTTTATCAAGTTGTTTGTGTGTTTTATAAAGCTGTCTGTGTATTTTAAAAGCTGTTTGCATGTTTTATGTAGCTGTCCTTGTGTTTTGTATAGGTCTCTGTGTTTTATAAAGCAGTTGGCGTATTTTACAAAGCTGTTTGCGTGTTTTATAAAGTTGTTTGTGTGTTTTATAAAGCTGTTTGGTGTTTTATAAAGCTATTTGCGTGTTTTATAAAGCTGTTTGTGTGTTTTATAAAACTGTTTGGTGTTTTATAAAGCTATTTGTGTGGTTTCTAATGTTGTTTGTGTGTTTTATAAAGCTTTACAATTATTTTATAAAACTGTTTGTTTGTTTTATAAAGCTGTTAGCTTGTTTTATCAAGCTTTTTGCGTGTTTTATAAAGCTGTTTGTATCTATTATAAAGCTGTATGTGTGTATTATAAAGCTGTTTGTGTGTTTTAAAAAACAGTTTGCATGTTTTAAATAATCTGTTTGCGTACTTTATAAAGCAGTTTGCGTGTTTGATAAAGCTGTCTTTGTGTTTTATAAAGCTGTCCATGTGTTTTATAAAGCTGTCTGTGTGTTTTATAAAGCTGTTTGTGTCTTTTATATAGATGTATGTGTGTCTTATAAAGCTGTTTGTATGTTTTAAATAAGTTTGCATGTTTTAAATAACCTGTTTGCGTGCTTTATAACGCTGTTTGCATGTTTGATAAAGCTGTCTTTGTGTTTTATAAAGCTGTTTATGTTTTTTTTAAAGCTGTTTGCTTGTTTTATATGGCTATTTATGTGTCTCATGTAGCTGTTTGCGTTTTTTATGAATCTGCTTGCTTGATTTATAAAGCTGTTTCCATGTTTTATAAAGTTGTTTGCGTGCTTTATAAAACTCTTGCATGTTTTATAATGCTGTTTGCGTGTTTTATAAAGCTGGTTGCGTGTTTTATAAAGCTGTCTGTGTATTTTATAAAGCAGCTTGTGTGTTTAATAAAGCTATTTGTGTGGTTTCTAAAGTTGCTGGTGTGTTTTATAAAGCTTTACGATTGTTTTATAAAAGTTGTTTGTGAGCTCTACACAGCTGCTTGAATGTTTCATAACGCTGTTTGCGTGTTTTATAAAGCTGTTGGTGTATTATATAAATCTGTTTGCGTGTTTTATAAAGCTGTTTGTGTGTTTTATAAAGCTGTTTGTGTGTTTTATAAAGCTTTTTGCGTGTTTTATGAAGCTGTCTGTGTATTTTATAAAGCTGTTTGCATGTTTTATGTAGCTGTCTATGTGTTTTCTATAGCTGTCTATGTGTTTTATGAGGCAGTTGGCGTATTTTACAAAGCTGTTTGCATGTTTTATAAAGCTGTTTGTGTGTTTTATAAAGCTGTTTGTGTGTTTTATAAAGCTTTTTGCGTGTTTTAATAAGCTGTCTGTGTATTTTATAATGTTGTTTGTGTGTTTTATAAATCTATTTGTTTGGTTTCTAATGTTGTTTGTGTGTTTTATAAAGCTTTACAATTATTTTATAAAACTGTTTGTTTGTTTTATAAAGCTGTTGGCGTGTTTTATCAAGCTTTTTGCGTGTTTTATAAAGCTGTTTGTGTCTGTTATAAAGCTGTATGTGTGTATTATAAAGCTGTCCATGTGTCTTTTATATAGATGTCTGTGTGTTTTATAAAGCTGTTTGTATGTTTTAAAAAAGTTTGCATGTTTTAAATAACCTGTTTGCGTGCTTTATAAAGCTGTTTGCGTGTTTGATAAAGCTGTCTTTGTGTTTTATAAAGCTGTTTTATGTTTTTTTATAGCTGTTTGCTTGTTTTATATGGCTATTTATGTGTCTCATGTAGCTGTTTGCGTTTTTTATGAATCTGTTTGCTTGTTTTATAAAGGTCTTTCCATGTTTTATAAAGCTGTTTGTGTGCTTTATAAAACTCTTGCATGTTTTATAATGCTGTTTGCGTGTTTTATAAAGCTGGTTGCATGTTTTATTTAGCTGTTTGCGTGTTTTTTAAGCCTGTTTGCAAGTTCTAAAAAGCTGTTTGTGTTTTTTATAAAGTTGTTTGTGTGTTTTATAAAGCTGTCTGTGTTTTATAAAGTTGTTTCCATGTTTTTGTAGCTGTCTTTTTGTTTTATATAGCTGTCTGTGTGTTTTATAAAGCTGTCCATGTGTTTTATAACGCTGTCTGTGTGTTTTATAAAGTTGTTTGTCTCTTTAATAAAGCTGTATGTGTGTTTTATAAAGCTGTTTGCGTGTTTTGAAAAACAGTCTGCATGTTTTAAAAAACCTGTTTGCGTGTTTTATTAAGCTGTTTGTGTGTTTCATGAAGTTGTTTGTCTGTTTTATGCAGTTTCTGTTTGTTTTATAAAGTTGTATGCCTGTTATATAAAGCTGTATGTGTGTTTTATAACGCTGTTTGTTAGTTTTATAAAGCTGTTTGAATGTTTTATAAAGCTATTGTGTGGTTTCTAAAGTTGTTTGTGTGTTTTATAAAGCTTTACGATTGTTTTATCAAGTTGTTTGTGTGTTCTATGAAGCTGTCTGTGTATTTTAAAAGCTGTTTGCATGTTTTATGTAGCTGTCCTTGTGTTTTATATAGGTCTCTGTGTTTATTAAAGCAGTTGGCGTATTTTACAAAGCTGTTTGCGTGTTTTATAAAGTTGTTTGTGTGTTTTATAAAGTTGTTTGTGTGTTTTATAAAGCTGTTCGGTGTTTTATAAAGCTACTTGCGTGTTTTATAAAGCTGTTTGTGTGTTTTATAAAACTGTTTGGTGTTTTATAAAGCTATTTGTGTGGTTTCTAAAGTTGTTTACGTGTTTTATAAAGCTTTACAATTATTTTATAAAACTGTTTGTTTGTTTTATAAAGCTGTTAGCTTGTTTTATCAAGCTTTTTGCGTGTTTTATAAAGCTGTTTGTATCTATTATAAAGCTGTATGTGTGTATTATAAAGCTGTTTCTGTGTTTTAAAAAACAGTTTGCATGTTTTAAATAATCTGTTTGCGTACTTTATAAAGCAGTTTGCGTGTTTGATAAAGCTGTCTTTGTGTTTTATAAAGCTGTCCATGTGTTTTATAAAGCTGTCTGTGTGTTTTATAAAGCTGTTTGTGTCTTTTATATAGATGTATGTGTGTCTTATAAAGCTGTTTGTATGTTTTAAATAAGTTTGCATGTTTTAAATAACCTGTTTGCGTGCTTTATAACGCTGTTTGCATGTTTGATAAAGCTGTCTTTGTGTTTTATAAAGCTGTTTATGTTTTTTTAAAGCTGTTTGCTTGTTTTATATGGCTATTTATGTGTCTCATGTAGCTGTTTGCGTGTTTTATGAATCTGCTTGCTTGATTTATAAAGCTGTTTCCATGTTTTATAAAGCTGTTTGCGTGCTTTATAAAACTCTTGCATGTTTTATAATGCTGTTTGCGTGTTTTATAAAGCTGGTTGCATGTTTAATTTAGCTGTTTGCGTGTTTTTTAAGCCTGTCTGCAAGTTCTAAAAAGCTGTTTGTGTTTTTTATAAAGTTGTTTGTGTGTTTTATAAAGCTGTCTGTGTTTTATAAAGTTGTTTGCATGATTTTTGTGGCTGTCTTTTTGTTTTATATAGCTGTCTGTGTGTTTTATAAAGCTGTCCATGTGTTTTATAAAGCTGTGAGTTTTATAAAGCTGTCTGTGTGTTTTATAAAGCTGTCCATGTGTTTTATAAAGCTGTCTGTGAGTTTTATAAAGCTGTTTGTGTCTTTTCTGAAGCTGTTTGAGTGTTTTATATAACTGTTTGTGTGTTTTATATAAGTGTTTGTGTGTTTTATAAAGCTGTTTGCATGTTTTATAAAGCTGTCTGTGTATTTTATAAAGCAGCTTGTCTGTTTTATAAAGCTATTTGTGCGGTTTCTAAAGTTGCTTGTGTGTTTTATAAAGCTTTACGATTGTTTTGTAAAGTTGTTTGTGTGCTCTACATAGCTGCTTGTGTGTTTCATAACGCTGTTTGTGTGTTTTATAAAGCTGTTGGTGTATTATATAAATCTGTCTGCGTGTTTTATAAAGCTGTTTGTGTGTTTTATAATGCTGTTTGCATGTTTTATAAAGCCATTTGCGTGTTTTATAAAGCTGTCTGTGTATTTTATAAAGCTGTTTGCATGTTTTATGTAGCTGTCTGTGTGTTTTATAAAGCTGTCTGTGTGTTTTATAAAGGTGTTTCTGTCTTTTGTATAGCTGAATGTGTGTTTATAAAGCTTTTTGTGTGTTTTAATAAACAGTTTGCCTGTTTTAAAAAAAAACCTGTTTGCGTGTTTTGTAAAGTGTTTGTGTGTTTGATAAAGCGGTCTTTGTGTTTTATAAAGCTGTTTGTGTGTTTTTTAAAGCTGTTTGCTTGTTTTATATGGCTGTGTGTGTGTCTCATGAAGCTGTTTGCCTGTGTTATGAAGCTGTTTGCGTGTTTTATAAAGCTGTTTGTGTGTAATATAAAACTCATGCACGTTTTATAAAGGGGTTTGCTTGTATTATAAAGCTGTGTGTTTTATAAATCTATTTGCGTGTTTTATAAAGCTGTTTGTGTGTTTTATAAAACTGTTTGGTGTTTTATAAAGCTATTTGTGTGGTTTCTAAAGTTGTTTATGTGTTTTATAAAGCTTTACAATTATTTTATAAAACTGTTTGTTTGTTTTATAAAGCTGTTAGCTTGTTTTATCAAGCTTTTTGCGTGTTTTATAAAGCTGTTTGTATCTATTATAAAGCTGTATGTGTGTATTATAAAGCTGTTTGTGTGTTTTAAAAAACAGTTTGCATGTTTTAAATAATCTGCGTACTTTATAAAGCAGTTTGCGTGTTTGATAAAGCTGTCTTTGTGTTTTATAAAGCTGTCCATGTGTTTTATAAAGCTGTCTGTGTTTTTTATAAAGCTATTTGTGTCTTTTATATAGATGTATGTGTGTCTTATAAAGCTGTTTGTATGTTTTAAAAAAGTTTGCATGTTTTAAATAATCTGTTTGCATGCTTTATAAAGCTGTTTGCATGTTTGATAAAGCTGTCTTTGTGTTTTGTAAAGCTGTTTATGTTTTTTTTAAAGCTGTTTGCTTGTTTTATATGGCTATTTATGTGTCTCATGTAGCTGTTTGCGTTTTTTATGAATCTGCTTGCTTGATTTATAAAGCTGTTTCCATGTTTTATAAAGCTGTTTGCGTGCTTTATAAAACTCTTGCATGTTTTATAATGCTGTTTGCGTGTTTTATAAAGCTGGTTGCGTGTTTTATAAAGCTGTCTGTGTATTTTATAAAGCAGCTTGTGTGTTTAATAAAGCTATTTGTGTGGTTTCTAAAGTTGCTGGTGTGTTTTATAAAGCTTTACGATTGTTTTATAAAAGTTGTTTGTGAGCTCTACACAGCTGCTTGAATGTTTCATAACGCTGTTTGCGTGTTTTATAAAGCTGTTGGTGTATTATATAAATCTGTTTGCGTGTTTTATAAAGCTGTTTGTGTGTTTTATAAAGCTGTTTGTGTGTTTTATAAAGCTTTTTGCGTGTTTTATGAAGCTGTCTGTGTATTTTATAAAGCTGTTTGCATGTTTTATGTAGCTGTCTATGTGTTTTCTATAGCTGTCTGTGTGTTTTATGAGGCAGTTGGCGTATTTTACAAAGCTGTTTGCATGTTTTATAAAGCTGTTTGTGTGTTTTATAAAGCTGTTTGTGTGTTTTATAAAGCTTTTTGCGTGTTTTAATAAGCTGTCTGTGTATTTTATAATGTTGTTTGTGTGTCTTATAAAGCTATTTGTGTGGTTTCTAATGTTGTTTGTGTGTTTTATAAAGCTTTTTGCGTGTTTTAATAAGCTGTCTGTGTATTTTATAACGTTGTTTGTGTGTTTTATAAAGCTATTTGTGTGGTTTCTAATGTTGTGTGTGTGTTTTATAAAGCTTTACAATTATTTTATAAAACTGTTTGTTTGTTTTATAAAGCTGTTGGCGTGTTTTGTCAAGCTTTTTGCGTGTTTTATAAAGCTGTTTGTGTCTGTTATAAAGCTGTATGTGTGTATTATAAAGCTGTATGTGTGTATTATAAAGCTGTTTATGTGTTTTAAAAAACAGTTTGCATGTTTTAAATAATCTGTTTGCGTACTTTATAAAGCAGTTTGTGTGTTTGATAAAGCTGTCCATGTGTTTTATAAAGCTGTCCATGTGTCTTTTATATAGATGTCTGTGTGTTTTATAAAGCTGTTTGTATGTTTTAAAAAAGTTTGCATGTTTTAAATAACCTGTTTGCGTGCTTTATAAAGCTGTTTGCGTGTTTGATAAAGCTGTCTTTGTGTTTTATAAAGCTGTTTTATGTTTTTTTAAAGCTGTTTGCTTGTTTTATATGGCTATTTATGTGTCTCATGTAGCTGTTTGCGTTTTTTATGAATCTGTTTGCTTGTTTTATAAAGCTCTTTCCATGTTTTATAAAGCTGTTTGTGTGCTTTATAAAACTCTTGCATGTTTTATAATGCTGTTTGCGTATTTTATAAAGCTGGTTGCATGTTTTATTTAGCTGTTTGCGTGTTTTTTAAGCCTGTTTGCAAGTTCTAAAAAGCTGTTTGTGTTTTTTATAAAGTTGTTTGTGTGTTTTATAAAGCTGTCTGTGTTTTATAAAGTTGTTTGCATGATTTTTGTGGCTGTCTTTTTGTTTTATATAGCTGTCTGTGTGTTTTATAAAGCTGTCCATGTGTTTTATAAAGCTGTCTGTGAGTTTTATAAAGCTGTCTGTGTGTTTTATAAAGCTGTCTGTGAGTTTTATAAAGCTGTTTGTGTCTTTTCTGAAGCTGTTTGAGTGTTTTATATAACTGTTTGTGTGTTTTATATAAGTGTTTGTGTGTTTTATAAAGCTGTTTGCATGTTTTATAAAGCTGTCTGTGTATTTTATAAAGCAGCTTGTCTGTTTTATAAAGCTATTTGTGTGGTTTCTAAAGTTGCTTGTGTGTTTTATAAAGCTTTACGATTGTTTTGTAAAGTTGTTTGTGTGCTCTACATAGCTGCTTGTGTGTTTCATAACGCTGTTTGTGTGTTTTATAAAGCTGTTGGTGTATTATATAAATCTGTCTGCGTGTTTTATAAAGCTGTTTGTGTATTTTATAAAGCTGTTTGCATGTTTTATGTAGCTGTCTGTGTATTTTATAAAGCTGTCTGTGTGTTTTATAAAGGTGTTTCTGTCTTTTGTATAGCTGAATGTGTGTTTATAAAGCTTTTTGTGTGTTTTAATAAACAGTTTGCCTGTTTAAAAAAAAACCTGTTTGCGTGTTTTGTAAAGTGTTTGTGTGTTTGATAAAGCGGTCTTTGTGTTTTATAAAGCTGTTTGTGTGTTTTTTAAAGCTGTTTGCTTGTTTTATATGGCTGTGTGTGTGTCTCATGAAGCTGTTTGCCTGTGTTATGAAGCTGTTTGCGTGTTTTATAAAGCTGTTTGTGTGTAATATAAAACTCGTGCACGTTTTATAAAGGGGTTTGCTTGTATTATAAAGCTGTTTGTGTGTTTTTTGAAGCTGTTTGCTTGTTTTATAACGCTGTATGTGTGTTTTATGAAACTGTTTGTTTGTTACATAAAACTGTTTGTGTGTTTTATTACGCTGTTGGCGTGTTTTATAAAGCTGTTTGGGACTTTTTAAAAATGATTTTGTGTTTCACGTAGCTGTTTGCGTGTTTTATGTTGCTGTTTGCGTGTTTTATAAAGCTCTTTCCATGTTTTATAAAGCTGTTTGTGTATTTTATAAAGCTATTTGTGTGATTATAAAGCTGTTTGTGTGTTTTATAAAGCTTTACGGTTATTTTATATAGTTGTTTGTGTGTTCTATACAGCTGCTTGTGTGTTTTTATAAAGATGTTTGTGTGTTTTCTAAAGCTGTTGGCGAATTTTTTAAAGCTGTTTACGTGTTTTATAAAGTTGTTTGTGTGTTTTCTAAAGTTATTTGTGTGGTTTATATAGCTGTTTGTGTCTTTTATAAAGTTGTTTGTGTGTTATATAAAACTCTTGCATGTTTTATAAATTGGTTTGCTTGTTTTATAAATCTGATTGTGTGTTTTACGAAGCTGTTTGCGTGTTTTATAAAGCTTTACGATTGTTTTATAAAGTTATTTGTGTGTTTTATACATTTCCTGTTTGTTTTGTCAAATTTATGCTTGTTTTATAAAGCTGTATGTGTGTTTTATAAAGCTGTTGGCGTATTTTACAAAGCTGTTTGCGTGTTTTGTAAAGTTGTTTGTGTGTTTTATAAAGCTGTTTGGTGTTTTATAAAGCTATTTGCGTGTTTTATAAAGCTGTTTGAGTGTTTTGTAAAGCTATTTGTGTGGTTTCTAAAGTTGTTTGTGTGTTTTATAAAGCTTTACAATTATTTTATAAAACTGTTTGTTTTATAAAGCAGTTAGCTTGTTTTATCAAGCTTTTTGCGTGTTTTTTAAAGCTGTTTGTATCTATTATAAAGCTGTATGTGTGTATTATAAAGCTGTTTGTGTGGTTTATAAAGCTGTTTGTATCTATTATAAAGCTGTATGTGTGTATTATAAAGCTGTTTGTGTGTTTTAAAAACAGTTTGCATGTTTTAAATAATCTGTTTGCGTACTTTATAAAGCAGTTTGCGTGTTTGATAAAGCTGTCTTTGTGTTTGATAAAGCTGTCTGTGTGTACTATAAAGCTGTTTGTATGTTTTAAAAAAGTTTGCATGTTTTAAATAACCTGTTTGCGTGCTTTATAATGCTGTTTGCATGTTTGATAAAGCTGTCTTTGTGTTTTATAAAGCTGTTTATGTTTTTTTTAAATCTGTTTGCTTGTTTTATATGGCTATTTATGTGTCTCATGTAGCTGTTTGCGTTTTTTAATGAATCTGTTTGCTTGTTTTATAAAGCTCTTTCCATGTTTTATAAAGCTGTTTGCGTGCTTTATAAAACTCTTGCATGTTTTATAATGCTGTTTGCGTGTTTTATAAAGCTGTCTGTGTATTTTATAAAGCAGCTTGTGTGTTTAATAAAGCTATTTGTGTGGTTTCTAAAGTTGCTGGTGTGTTTTATAAAGCTTTACGATTGTTTTATAAAAGTTGTTTGTGAGCTCTACACAGCTGCTTGAATGTTTCATAACTCTGTTTGCGTGTTTTATAAAGCTGATTGCCTGTTTTATAAAGCTGTTTGTGTGTTTTATAAAGCTGTTTGTGTGTTTTATAAAGCTTTTTGCGTGTTTTATGAAGCTGTCTGTGTATTTTATAAAGCTGTTTGCATGTTTTATGTAGCTGTCTGTGTGTTTTCTATAGCTGTCTGTGTGTTTTATGAGGCAGTTGGCGTATTTTACAAAGCTGTCTGCGTGTTTTCTAAAGCTGTTTGTGTGTTTTATAAAGCTGTGTGTGTGGTTTCTAATGTTGTTTGTGTGTTTTATGAAGCTTTACAATTATTATATAAAACTGTTAGTTTGTTTTATAAAGCTTTTTGCGTGTTTTATCAAGCTTTTTGCGTGTTTTATAAAGCTGTTTGTGTCTATTATAAAGCTGTATGTGTGTATTATAAAGCTGTTTGTGTGTTTTATAAAGCTGTTTGCATCTATTATAAAGCTGTATGTGTGTATTATAAAGCTGTTTGTGTGTATTATAAAGCTGTTTGTATCTATTATAAAGCTTTATGTGTGTATTATAAAGCCGTTTGTGTGTTTTAAAAAACAGTTTGCATGTTTTAAATAATCTGTTTGTGTACTTTATAAAGCTGTTTGCCTGTTTGATAAAGCTGTCTTTGTGTATTATAAAGCTGTCCATGTGTTTTATAAAGCTGTTTGCCTATTTGATAAAGCTGTGTTTGTGTTTTATAAAGCTGTCCATGTGTTTTATAAAGCTGTCCATGTGTCTTTTATATAGATGTATGTGTGTCTTATAAAACTGTTTGTATGTTTTAAAGAAGTTTGCATGTTTTAAATAACCTGTTTGCGTGCTTTATAACGCTGTTTGCGTGTTTGATAAAGCTGTCTTTGTGTTTTATAAAGCTGTTTTATGTTTTTTTTTAAAGCTGTTTGCTTGTTTTATATGGCTATTTATGTGTCTCATGTAGCTGTTTGCGTTTTTTATGAATCTGTTTGCTTGTTTCATAAAGCTCTTTCCATGTTTTATAAAGCTGTTTGCGTGCTTTATAAAACTCTTGCATGTTTTATAATGCTGTTTGTGTGGTTTATAAAACTGGTTGCATGTTTTATTTAGCTGTTTGCGTGTTTTTTAAGCCTGTTTGCAAGTTCTAAAAAGCTGTTTGTGTTTTTTATAAAGTTGTTTGTGTGTTTTATAAAGCTGTCTGTGTTTTATAAAGTTGTTTGCATGTTTTTTGTAGTTGTCTTTTTGTTTTATATAGCTGTCTGTGTGTTTTATAAAGCTGTTTGTGCCTTTTCTGAAGCTGTTTGAGTGTTTTATATAACTGTTTGTGTGTTTTATAATGCTGTCTGTGTATCTTATAAATCTGTTTGCCTGTTTTATGTAGCTGTCTGTGTGTTTTATAAAGCTGTTGGTGTTTTTTATAAAGCTGTTTGCCTGTTTATAAAGCTCTTTATGTACTTTATAAAGCTGTTTGTTTGTTTTGTAAAGCTGTTTGCGTGTTTTATAAAGCTTTCTGTGTATTTTATAAAGCTGTTTGTGTGTTTTATAAAGCTATATGTGTCGTTTCTAAAGTTGTTTGTGTGTCTTATAAAGCTTTATGATTGTTTTATGAAGTTGTTTATGTGTTCTATACAGCTGCTTGTGTGTTTTATAATGCTGTTTGATTGTTTTATAAAGCTGTTTGCGTGTTTTATAAATCTGATTGCGTGTTTTATGAAGCTGTTTGCGTGCTTTATAAAGCTTTACGATTGTTTTATAAAGTTATTTGTGTGTTTTATATATTTCCTGTTTGTTTTATCAAGCTTTATGCTTGTTTGATAAAGCTGTATGTGTGTTTTATAAAGCTGTTTGTTTTATAAAGCTGTTTGAATGTTTTATAAAGCTATTTGTGTGGATTCTGAAGTTGTTTGTGTGCTTTATAAAGCTATACGATTGTTTTACAAAGTTGTTTGTGTGCTTTATAAAGCTGTTGGCGTATTTTATAAAGCTGTTTGCATGTTTTATAAAGCTGTTTACGTGTTTTATAAAGTTGTTTGTGCGTTTTATAATGCTATTTCTGTGTTTTATAAAGCTGTTTGCATCTTTTATAAAGCTGTATGTGTGTTTATAAATCTGTTTGTGTGTTTTAAAAAACAGTCTGCATGTTTTAAAAAACCTGTTTGTGTGTTTTATAAAGCTGTTTGCATGTTTGAAAAATCTGTCCATGTGTTTGATAAAGCTGTTTGTGGGTTTTTTAAAGCTGTTTTCTTGTTTTATATCGCTGTTTGTGTGTCTCATGAAGTTGTTTGCGTGTGTTATGAAGCTGTTTGCGTGTTTTATACAGACGTTTGCCTGTTTTATAAAACTCTTGCATGTTTCATAAAGGAGTTTGCTAGTTTTATAAAGCTGTTTGCGTGTTTTATAAAGCTGATTGCGTTTTTTATAAAGCTCTTTGCATGCTTTATAAAGCTGTTTGCGTGTTTATAAAGTTGTATGCATCTTTTATAAACCTGTTTGTGTGTTTTATAAAGCAGTCCGTGTGTTTTATAATTCTGTGTGTGTGTTTTATAAAGCTGTTTGTATGATTTATAAAGTGGATTTTGTGCTTTATAAGGCTGCTTTCGTATTTTATAAGCCTGTTTGCAAGTTCTATAAAGCTGTTTCTGTGTTTTATAAAGCTGTTTGTGTGTTTTATAAAGCTTTAGGATTGTTTTATAAAGTTGTTTGTGTGTTTTATACAGTTCCTGTTTGTTTTATAAAACAGTATGCGTGTTTAATAAAGCTGTTTGTGTGTTTTATAAAGCTGTTTGTTAATTTTATAAAGCTGTTTCAGTGTTTTATAAAGCTATTTGTGTGGTTTCTAAAGTTGTTTGTGTGTTTTATAAAGCTTTACAATTGTTTTATAAAGTTGCATGTGTGTTTTATAAAGCTGGTGGCGTATTTTATAAAGCTGTTTGCGTGTTTTATAAAGCTGTTTGCGTGTTTTTTAAAGCTGCATGTGTGTTTTCTAAAGTTTTTTGTGTACATTATAAAGATGTATGTGTGCTTTATACAGCTGTTTGTGTGTTTTATAAAGTTGTTTGTGTCTTTTAAAAAGCTGTTTGTGTGTTTTTTAAAGCGGTATGTGTGTTTTATAAAGCTGTGTGTGTGTTTTATAAAGCTGTTTGTGTGTTTTATAAAGCTGTTTGTGTGTTTTATAAAGCTGTATGTGTGTTTTATAAAGCTGCATGTGTGTTTTCTAAAGTTTTTTGTGTGCTTTATAAAGCTGTATGTGTGTTTTATACAGCTGTTTGTGTGTTTTATAAAGTTGTTTGTGTCTTTTATAAAGTTGTTTGTGTGTTTTTAAAGCGGTATGTGTGTTTTGTAAAGCTGTTTGTGTGTTTTATAAAGCTGTATGTGTGTTTTATAAAGCTCTTTGTGTATTTTATAAAGCTGTCTGTGTTTTTATAAAGCTGCTTGTGTGTTTTGTAATGCTGTTCGTGTGCTTTATAAAGCTATATGAGTGTTTTATAAAGCTGTTTATGTGTTTCATACAACTGTATGTCTTCTTTGTAAAGCTGTATGCGTGTTTTATAAAGCTGTATGTGTGTTTTATAAAGCTGCATGTGTGTTTTATAAAGCTGTTTGTGTGTTTTATAAAGCTGTATGTGTGTTTTATAAAGCTGTACGTGTGTTTTATAAAGCTGTTTGTGTAATTTATAAAGCTTTTTGTGTGTTTTATAAAGTTGATTGCGTTTTTTGTAAAGCTGTGTGCATGTTTTGTAAAGCTGATTGCATGTTTTATAAAGCGGTCTTTCTGTTTTATAAAGCTGTTTGTGTGATTTATAAAGCAGTATGTGTGTTTGATAAAGCTGTTTGTGTGTTTCATTAAGGTGTTTGTGTGTTTTATAAAGCTGGTATGAATGTTTTATAAAGCTGTTTGTGTGTTTTTTTAAAGCTGTTTGCGTGTTTTTTAAAGCTGTTTGTGTGTCTCATGAAGCTGTTTGCATGTTTTATGAAGCTGTTTGCATGTTTGATAAAGCTGTCTTTGTGTTTTATAAAGCTGTTTGTGTGATTTATAGAGCTCTTTGTGTGTTTTATAAAGTTGTTTGTATGTTTCATAAAGCTGTTTTTGTGTTTTATAAAGCTGTTTGTGTGTTTTATAAAGCTCTTGGTGTGTCTTATAAAGCTGTTTGTGCGTGTTTTATAAAGCTGTTTGTGTTTTTTATAAAGCTGTTTGTGTGTTTTATAAAACTGTTTGCGTCTTTTATAAAGCAGTCTTTCTGTTTTACAAAGCTGTTTGTGTGTTTTGTAATGCTGTTCCTGTGCTTTAAAAAGCTGTATGTGTGTTTAATAAAGCTTTTTGTGTCTTTTATAACCATTTTTTTATAAAGCTGTATGTGTGTTTTTTAAAGCTGCATGTGTGTTTTCTAAAGTTTTTTGTGTACATTATAAAGATGTATGTGTGCTTTATACAGCTGTTTGTGTGTTTTATAAAGTTGTTTGTGTCTTTTAAAAAGCTGTTTGTGTGTTTTTTAAAGCGGTATGTGTGTTTTATAAAGCTGTTTGTGTGTTTTATAAAGCTGTTTGTGTGTTTTATAAAGCTGTATGTGTGTTTTATAAAGCTGCATGTGTGTTTTCTAAAGTTTTTTGTGTGCTTTATAAAGCTGTATGTGTGTTTTATACAGCTGTTTGTGTGTTTTATAAAGCTGTTTGTGTGTTTTATAAAGCTGTATGTGTGTTTTATAAAGCTGCATGTGTGTTTTCTAAAGTTTTTTGTGTGCTTTATAAAGCTGTATGTGTGTTTTATACAGCTGTTTGTGTGTTTTATAAAGTTGTTTGTGTCTTTTATAAAGTTGTTTGTGTGTTTTTTAAAGCGGTATGTGTGTTTTGTAAAGCTGTTTGTGTGTTTTATAAAGCTGTATGTGTGTTTTATAAAGCTCTTTGTGTATTTTATAAAGCTGTCTGTGTTTTTATAAAGCTGCTTGTGTGTTTTGTAATGCTGTTCGTGTGCTTTATAAAGCTATATGAGTGTTTTATAAAGCTGTTTATGTGTTTCATACAACTGTATGTCTTCTTTGTAAAGCTGTTTACGTGTTTTATAAAGCGTTCTTTGTGATTTATAAAGCTGTTTGTGTGATTTATAAAGCTGTATGTGTGTTTTCGAAAGCTGTTTTTGTGTTTTATAAAGCTGTTTGTGTCTTTTATAAAGCTGTATGTCTGTTTTATAAAGCTGTTTGCATTTTTGATAAAGCTGTCTTTGTGTTTTATAAAGATGTTTGTGTGATTTATAAAGCAGTATGTGTGTTTGATAAAGCTGTTTGTGTGTTTCATAAAGCTGTTTGTGTGTTTTATATAACAGTATGTGTGTTTTCTAAAGCTGTTTGTGTGTTTTATAAAGCTGTTTCTCTGTTTTATTAAGCTGTTTGTATGTTTTGTAAAGTTGCATGTGTATTTTCTAAATTTGTTTGTGTATTTTCTAAAGCTGTATGTTTGTTTTATAAAGTTGTTTGTGTGTTTTATAAAGCTGTATGTCTGGTTTATACAGTTGTTTGAGAATTTTATATAGTTATTTGAGTCTATAATAAATCTGTTTGTGTTTTTCATAAAGCTGTATGTGTGTTTCATAAAGCTGTTTGAGTGTTTCATAACGCTGTATGTGGGTTTTATACATCTGTTTGCGAAATTTATAAAGCAGAATGTGTGTTTTATAAAACTGTTTGTGTGCTTTATAAAGCTGTATGTATTTTTATAAAGTTGTTTGTGTGATTTATAAAGCTGTTTGTGTGATTTAT
The DNA here is from genome assembly GCA_026770705.1 of Isurus oxyrinchus. Lineage (NCBI taxonomy): Eukaryota > Metazoa > Chordata > Chondrichthyes > Lamniformes > Lamnidae > Isurus > Isurus oxyrinchus. The sequence continues at coordinate 132,449 of JANJGN010000776.1, forward strand.
AAAGCTGTTTGTGTGTCTTGTAAAAATGTCTGTGTTTTATAAAGCTGTTTGTGTATTATAAATCTGTTGGTGTGTTGTATAAAGCTGTTTGTGTGTTTTATAGAGCTGATTGCGTTTTTTGTAAAGCTGTTTGTGTGTTTTATAAAGCTGTTTGCGTCTTTTATAAAGCAGTCTTTCTGTTTTACAAAGCTGTTTGTGTGTTTCGTAATGCTGTTCCTGTGCTTTAAAAAGCTGTATGTGTGTTTTATAAAGCTTTTTGTGTCTTTTATAACCATTTATTTATAAAGCTGTATGTGTGTTTTTTAAAGCTGCATGTGTGTTTTCTAAAGTTTTTTGTGTACATTATAAAGATGTATGTGTGCTTTATACAGCTGTTTGTGTGTTTTATAAAGTTGTTTGTGTCTTTTATAAAGCTGTTTGTGTGTTTTTTAAAGCGGTATGTGTGTTTTATAAAGCTGTGTGTGTGTTTTATAAAGCTGTTTGTGTGTTTTATAAAGCTGTTTGTGTGTTTTATAAAGCTGTATGTGTGTTTTATAAAGCTGCATGTGTGTTTTCTAAAGTTTTTTGTGTGCTTTATAAAGCTGTATGTGTGTTTTATACAGCTGTTTGTGTGTTTTATAAAGTTGTTTGTGTCTTTTATAAAGTTGTTTGTGTTTTTTTTAAAGCGGTATGTGTGTTTTGTAAAGCTGTTTGTGTGTTTTATAAAGCTCTTTGTGTATTTTATAAAGCTGTCTGTGTTTTTATAAAGCTACTTGTGTGTTTTGTAATGCTGTTCGTGTGCTTTATAAAGCTATATGAGTGTTTTATGAAGCTGTTTGGGTGTTTTAAAAAGCTGCATGTTTGCTTTATAAAGCTGTATGTGTGTTTTATAAAGCTGCATGTGTGTTTTATAAAGCTGTTTGTGTCTTATATAAAGCTTCAACTGTCTATTTATAAAGCTGTTTGTGTGTTTTATACAGCTGTTTGTGTTTTTCATAATGCTGTTCGTGTGCTTTATAATGCTGTGTGTCTGATTTATTAAGCTGTTTGTGTGTTTTTTAATGCTGTGTGTGTTTTATAAAGCTGCTTGTGCGTTTAGTAAAGCTGTATGTGTTTTTTATACAGCTGTGTGTGTTTTATGAAATGTTTGCCTGTTTTATAAAGCTGTATGCGTGTTTCATACAGCTGTTTGTAAATTTTATAAAGTTGTTTGTGTCTTTTAAAAAGCTGCTTGTGTGATTTATAAAGCTGTAAGTTTGTTTTATGAAGCTGTTTTTGTGGTTTATAAAGCTGTATGTGTGCTTTATACATCTGTTTGCGAATTTTATGAAGATGTTTGTGTGTTTTATAAAGCTGTTTGTGTTTTTTATACAGCTGTTTCTGTATTGTAAATCTGATGGTGTGTTTTATAAAGCTGTTTGTGTGTTTTATAAAGCTGTATGTGTGTTTTATAAAGCTGTTTGTGTAATTTATAAAGCTTTTTGTGTGTTTTATAAAGCTGATTGCGTTTTTTGTAAAGCTGTTTGTGTGTTTTATAAAGCTGATTGCATGTTTTATAAAGCGGTCTTTCTGTTTTATAAAGCTGTTTGTGTGATTTATAAAGCAGTATGTGTGTTTGATAAAGCTGTTTGTGTGTTTCATTAAGCTGTTTGTGTGTTTTATAAAGCTGGTATGAATGTTTTATAAAGCTGTTTGTGTGTTTTTTTAAAGCTGTTTGCGTGTTTTTTAAAGCTGTTTGTGTGTCTCATGAAGCTGTTTGCATGTTTTATGAAGCTGTTTGCGTGTTTTATAAAGCTCTTTGCATGTTTTATCAAGCTGTTTGCGTGTTTCAGAAAACTTTTGCATGTTTTATAAAGTGGGTGCTTGTTTTATAAACCTATTTGCGTGTTTTATGAAGAGGCTGCGTTTTTTTAAAAGCTCTTTGCATGTTTTATAAAGCCTGTTGTGTGTTTTATAAAGCTGTTTGCGTGTCTTATAAGTCTGTTTGCAAGTTCTATAAAGCTGTCTGTGTGTTTTATAAGGCTGTTTGTGCGTGTTAAAAAGTTGTTTGTGTGTTTTATAAAGCTGTTTGTCTGTTTTATAAAGCTGGTATGTGTGTTTTATAAAGCTGTTCGTGTGTTTTATAAAGCTTTTTGTGTGTTTTATAACCATTTTTTTTATAAAGCTGTATGTGTGCTTTATAAAGCTGTATGTGTCTTTTATAAAGCTGGTTGTGTTTTTTTTAAAGCGGTATGTGTGTTTTATAAAGCTGTTTGTGTGTTTTATAAAGCTGTATGTGTGTTTTATAAAGAGCTTTGTGTATTTTATAAATCTGTATGTGTTTTTATAAAGCTGCTTGTGTGTCTTGTAATGCTGTTCGTGTGCTTTATAAAGCTATATGTTTGTTTTATAAAGCTGTTTGTGTGTTTTATACACCTGTATGTCTTTTTTATAAAGCTGTATACGTGTTTTATAAAGCTGTATGCGTGTTTTATAAAGCTGCTTGTGTGTTTTAAAAAGCTGCATGTTTGTTTTATAAAGCTGTATGTGTGTTTTATAAAGCTGTATGCGCGTTTTATAAAGCTGTATGCGTGTTTTATAAAGCAGTTTGTGTGTTTTAAAAAGCTGCATGTTTGTTTTATAAAGCTGTATTAGTGTTTTATAAAGCTGCATGTGTGTTTTATAAAGCTGTTTGTGTGATTTATAAAGCAGTATGTGTGTTTGATAAAGCTGTTTGTGTGTTTCATTAAGCTGTTTGTGTGTTTTATAAAGCTGGTATGAATGTTTTATAAAGCTGTTTGTGTGGTTTTTTAAAGCTGTTTGCGTGTTTTTTAAAGCTGTTTGTGTGTCTCATGAAGCTGTTTGCATGTTTTATGAAGCTGTTTGCGTGTTTTATAAAGCTCTTTGCATGTTTTATCAAGCTGTTTGCGTGTTTCAGAAAACTTTTGCATGTTTTATAAAGTGGTTTGCTTGTTTTATAAAGCTGTTTGCGTGTTTTATGAAGAGGCTGCGTTTTTTTAAAAGCTCTTTGCATGTTTTATAAAGCCTGTTGTGTGTTTTATAAAGCTGTTTGCGTGTCTTATAAGTCTGTTTGCAAGTTCTATAAAGCTGTCTGTGTGTTTTATAAGGCTGTTTGTGCGAGTAAAAAGTTGTTTGTGTGTTTTATAAAGCTATTTGTCTGTTTTATAAAGCTGGTATGTTTGTTTTATAAAGCTGTTTGTGTGTTTTATAAAGCTGTTTGTTTTAGAAAGCTGCTTGTGTGTTTTTTAATGCTGTTCCTGTGCTTTAAAAAGTTGTACGTGTGTTTTCTAAAGCTGCATGTGTGTTTTCTAAAGTTTTTTGTGTGCTTTATAAAGCTGTATGTGTGTTTTATACAGCTGTTTGTGTGTTTTATAAAGTTGTTTGTGGCTTTTATAAAGCTGTTTGTGTGTTTTTTAAAGCAGTATGTTTGTTTTATAAAGCTGTTTGTGTGTTTTATAAAGCTTTTTGTGTGTTTTATAACCATTTTTTTATAAAGCTGTATGTGTGTTTTATAAAGCTGCATGTATGTTTTCTGAAGTTTTTTGTGTGCTTTATAAAGCTGTATGTGTCTTTTATAAAGCTGGTTGTGTGTTTTTTAAAGTGGTATGTGTGTTTTATAAAGCTGTTTGTGTGTTTTATAAAGCTGTATGTGTGTTTTATAAAGAGCTTTGTGTATTTTATAAATCTGTATGTGTTTTTATAAAGCTGCTTGTGTGTCTTGTAATGCTGTTCGTGTGCTTTATAAAGCTATATGTTTGTTTTATAAAGCTGTATGTGTGTTTTATAAAGCCGTATGCGTGTTTTATAAAGCTGTTTGTGTGTTTTAAAAAGCTGCATGTTTATTTTATAAAGCTGTATGTGTGTTTTATAAAGTTGCATCTGTGTTTTATAAAGCTGTTTGTGTCTTATATAAAGCTTCAACTGTCTATTTATGAAGCTGTTTGTGTGTTTTATGCAGCTGTTTGTCTTTTTCATAATGCTGTTCGTGTGCTTTATAATGCTGTGTGTCTGATTTATTAAGCTGTTTGTGTGGTTTATAATGCTGTGTGTGTTTTATAAAGCTGTTTGTGTGTTTAATAAAGCTGTATGTGTTTTTTTATACAGCTGTGTGTGTTTTATGAAGTTGTTTGTCTGTTTTATAAAGCTGTATGTGTGTTTCATACAGCTGTTTGTGAATTTTATAAAGTTGCTTGTGTCTTTTAAAAAGCTGTTTGTGTGATTTATAAAGCTGTAAGTTTGTTTTATAAAGCTGTATGTGTGTTTTATACATCTGTTTGCGAATTTTATGAAGATTTTTGTGTGTTTTATAAAGCTGTTTGTGTTATTTATACAGCTGTTTGTGGATTATAAATCTGATGGTGTGTTTTATAAAGCTGTTTGTGTGTTTTATAAAGCTGTATGTCTGTTTTATAAAGCTGTTTTTGTAAATTATAAAGCTGTTTATGTGTTTTATAAAGCTGTTCGAGGGTTTAATATAGCTGTTTGTGTGTTATAAAACTATATGTGTGTTTTATAATGCTGGTATTTGTGTTTTATAAAGCTGTTCGTGTGTTTTATAAAGCTGTTTGTGTGTTTCATAAAGCTGTATGTGTGTTTTATAAAGCTGTTTGTGTGTTTTATAACGCTGTATGTGGGTTTTATACATCTGTTTGCGAAATTTATAAAGCAGTATGTGTGTTTTATAAACCTGTTTGTGTGCTTTATAAAGCTGTATGTGGTTTTTATAAAGTTGTTTGTGTGTTTTAAAAAAGCTGTTTGTGTGTCTTGTAAAGCTGTCTGTGTGTTTTATAAAGCTGTTTGTGTATTATAAATGTACTGGTGTGTTTTATAAAGCTGCTTGTGTGTTTTATAGAGCTCTTTGTGTGTTTTATAAAGCTGATTGCGTTTTTTTGTAAAGCTGTTTGTGTGTTTCATAAAGCTGTTTGCGTGTTATATAAAGCTGTTTGCGTGTTTTATAAAGCTGTTTGTGTGTTTTATATAACAGTATGTGTGTTTTCTAAAGCTGTTTGCGTGATTTATAAAATTATTTGTGTGTTTTATAAAGCTGTATGTGTGTTTTATAAAGCTCTTTTTGTATTTTATAAAGCTGTATGTGTTTTTATAAAGCTGCTTGTGTGTTTTGTAATGCTGTTTGTGTGCTTTATAAAGCTATTTTTTTGTTTTATAAAGCTGTTTGTGTGCTTTATAAAGCTATATGTTTGTTTTAAAAGCTGTTTGTGTGTTTTATACTGTATGTCTTTTTTTTAAAGCTGTGTGTGTGTTTTATAAAGCTGTTTGTGTGTTTTAAAATGCTGCATGTTTGTTTTATAAAGCTGTATCTGTGTTTTTTTAAGCTACATGTGTGTTTTATACAGCTGTCTGTGTCTTATATAAAGCTTCAACTGTCTATTTATAAAGCTGTTTGTGTGTTTTATACAGCTGTTTATGTTTTTCATAATGCTGTTCGTGTGCTTTATAATGCTGTGTGTCTGATTTATTAAGCTGTTTGTTTGTTTTATAAAGCTGTGTGTGTTTTATAGAGCTGCTTGTGCGTTTTATAATTCTGTTTGTTCGCTTCATAATGCCGCATGTGCGTTTTATAAAGCTGTTTGTGTGCTTAATAAAGCTGTATGTGTTTTTTATACAGCTGTATGTGTTTTTATAAAGTTGTTTGTCTGTTTTATAAAGCTGTTTGTGTGTTTCATACAGCTGTTTGCGAATTTTATAAAGTTGTTTGTGTCTTTTATAAAACTGTTTGGGTGATTTATAAAGCTGCAAGTTTGTTTTATAAAGCTGTTTGTGTGGTTTATAAAGCTGTATGTGTGTTTTATAAAGCTGTGTTTTTTATACAGCTGTTAGTGTATAATAAATCTGACGGTGTGTTTTATAAAGCTGTTTGTGTGTTTTATAAAACTCTTGGTGTGTTTTATAAAGCTGTTTGTGTGTGTTTTATAAAGCTGTTTGTGTTTTTTATAAAGCTGTTTGTGTGTGTTTTATAAAGCTGTTTACGTGTTTTATAAAGCGTTCCTTGTGATTTATAAAGCTGTTTGTGTGTTTTATAAAGCAGTATGTGTGTTTTCTAAAGCTGTTTGTGTGTTTTATAAAGCTGTTTGTGTGTTTTATAAAGCTGTATGTCTGTTTTATAAAGCTGTTTGTGTGTTTTATAAAGCTATATGTGTGTTTTATAAAGCTGTTTACGTGTTTTATAAAGCATTCTTTGTGATTTATAAAGCTGTTTGTGTGATTTATAAAGCAGTATGTGTGTTTTTTAAAACTGTTTGTGTCTTTTATAAAGCTGTTTGTGTGGTTTATAAAGCTGTATGTGTGTTTTATATATCTGCGAATTTTATGAAGTTGTTTGTTTGTTTTATAAAGCTGTTTGTGTGTTTTATACAGCTGTTTGTGTATAATAAATCTGACGGTGTGTTTTATAAAGCTGTTTGTGTGTTTTATAAATCTCTTAGTGTGTTATATAAAGCTGTTTGTGTGTGTTTTATAAAGCTGTTTGTGTGTTTTATACAGCTGTTTGTGTATAATAAATCTGACGGTGTGTTTTATAAAGCTGTTTGTGTGTTTTATAAATCTCTTAGTGTGTTATATAAAGCTGTTTGTGTGTGTTTTATAAAGCTGTTTGTGTTTTTTATAAAGCTGTTTGTGTGTTTTATAAAGCTGTTTACGTGTTTTATATAGCTGTTTGTGTGATTTATAAAGCAGTATGTGTGTTTTCTAAAGCTGTTTGTGTGTTTTATGAAGCTGTTTGTGTGTTTTATAAAGCTGTATGTCTGTTTTATAAAGCTGTTTGTGTAATTTATAAAGCTGTTTGTGTGTTTTATAAAGCTGTTTGTGGGTTTCATATAGCTGTTTGTGTGTTTTATAAAGCTATATGTGTGTTTTATAAAGCTGGTATGTGTGTTTTATAAAGCTGTTCGTGTGTTTTGTAAAGCTGTTTGTGTGTTTTATATAACTGATTGTGTGTTTTATAAAGCTGTTTGTATGTTTTGTAAAGTTGCATGTGTGTTTTCTAAAGTTGTTTGTGTGGTTTCTAAAGCTGTTTGTGTATTTTATGAAGTAGTTTGTGTCTTTTTATAAAGCTCTTCGTGAGTTTTTTTAAGCTGTTTGTGTTTTATAAAGCTGTTTGTGTGTTTTATAAACGGTTTGAGTGTTTTATAAAGCTGTTTGTGTATTTCATAAAGCTGTATGTGTGTTTTCTAAAGCTGTATGCGTGTTTTATAAAGCTGTTCGTGTGTTGTATAAAGCTGTTTGTGTGTTTTATATTGCTGTTTGTGTACTTTATAAAGCTATTTTTTTGTTTTATAAAGCTGTTTGTGTGCTTTATAATGCTGTATGTGTTTTTTATAAAGCTGTTTGTGTGTTTTGTAAAGCTGTCTGTGTGTTTTATAAAGTTGTTTGTGTATTATAAATCTGTTGTTGTGTTTTATAAAGCTTTTTGTGTGTTTTATAGAACTCTTTGTGTGTTTTATAAAGCTGTTTGTGTGTTTTATAAAGCTGATTGCGATTTTTGTAAAGCTGTTTGTGGGTTTTATAAAGCTGTTTGCGTGTTTTATAAAGCGGTCTTTGTGTTTTATGAAGCTGTTTGTGTGATTTATAAAGCAGTATGTGTGTTTGATAAAGCTGTTTGTGTGTGTCATAAAGCTGTTTGTGTGTTTTATATAACAGTATGTGTGTTTTATAAAACTGTTTGTGTGTTTTATAAAGCTGTATGTGTGTTTTATAAAGCTCTTTTTGTATTTTATAAAGCTGTATGTGTTTTTATAAAGCTTTTTGTGTGTTTTGTAATGCTGTTCGTGTGCTTTGTAAAGCTATAAGTTTGTTTTATAAAGCTGTTTGTGTGTTTTATAAAGCTATATGTGTGTTTTATAAAGCTGTTTACGTGTTTTATAAAGCGTTCTTTGTGATTTATAAAGCTGTTTGTGTGATTTATAAAGCAGTATGTGTGTTTTCTAAAACTGTTTGTGTCTTTTATAAAGCTGTTTGTGTGGTTTATAAAGCTGTATGTGTGTTTTATATATCTGCGAATTTTATGAAGTTGTTTGTTTGTTTTATAAAGCTGTTTGTGTGTTTTATAAAGCTCTTGGTGTGTTTTATATAGCTGTTTGTGTGTTTTATAAAGATCTTTGCGTGTTTTATAAAGCGTACTTTGTGTTTTTTAAAACTCTTGGTGTGTTTTATGAAGCTGGTTGTGTGTTTTATAAAGCTGTTTGTGTGTTTTCTAAAGCTGTATGCGTGTTTTATAAAGCTGTTTGTGTGTTTTATAAAGCTGTTTGTATGTTTTATATTGCTGTTTGTGTGTTTTATAAAGCTATATGTGTGTTTTATAAAGCTGTTTGTGTGTTTTATATAACAGTATGTGTGTTTTATAAAACTGTTTGTGTGTTTTATAAAGCTGTATGTGTGTTTTATAAAGCTCTTTTTGTATTTTATAAAGCTGTATGTGTTTTTATAAAGCTTTTTGTGTGTTTTGTAATGCTTGTCGTGTGCTTTGTAAAGCTATAAGTTTGTTTTATAAAGCTGTTTGTGTGTTTTATAAAGCTATATGTGTGTTTTATAAAGCTGTTTACGTGTTTTATAAAGCGTTCTTTGTGATTTATAAAGCTGTTTGTGTGATTTATAAAGCAGTATGTGTGTTTTCTAAAACTGTTTGTGTCTTTTATAAAGCTGTTTGTGTGGTTTATAAAGCTGTATGTGTGTTTTATATATCTGCGAATTTTATGAAGTTGTTTGTTTGTTTTATAAAGCTGTTTGTGTGTTTTATAAAGCTCTTGGTGTGTTTTATATAGCTGTTTGTGTGTTTTATAAAGATCTTTGCGTGTTTTATAAAGCGTACTTTGTGTTTTTTAAAACTCTTGGTGTGTTTTATGAAGCTGTTTGTGTGTTTTATAAAGCTGTTTGTGTGTTTTCTAAAGCTGTATGCGTGTTTTATAAAGCTGTTTGTGTGTTTTATAAAGCTGTTTGTATGTTTTATATTGCTGTTTGTGTGTTTTATAAAGCTATATGTGTGTTTTATAAAGCTGGTATGTGTGTTTTATAAAGCTCTTTGTGTGTTTTATAAAGCTGTTTGCATGTTTTACATAGCTGATTGTGTGTTTTATAAAGCTGTTTGTGTGTTTTATAAAGCTATATGTGTGTTTTATAAAGCTGGTCTGTGTGTTTTATAAAGCTGTTTGCATGTTTTACATAGCTGATTGTGTGTTTTATAAAGCTGTTTGTGTAATATATAAAGCTGTTTGTGTGTTTTATAAAGCTATATTTGTTTTTTATGAAGCCGGTATGTGTGTTTTATAAAGCTGTTTGTGTCTTTTATAAAGCCGTTTGTATGTTTTACATAGCTGATTGCGTGTTTTATATCGCTGTTTGTATGTTTTGTACAGTTGAATGTGTGTTTTCTGAAGTTGTTTGTGTTTTTTCTAAAGCTGTTTGTGTGTTTTATAAAGTTTTTTGGGTCTTTTATAAAGCTGTTTGTGTGTTTGTTAAAGCTGTTGGTGTTTTATAAAGCTGTTTGTGTGTTTTATAAAGCTGTATGTCTGTTTTATAAAGCTGTTTGTGTAATTTATAAAGCTGTTTGTGTGTTTTATAAAGCTGTTTGTGTGTTTTCTAAAGTTGTTTGTGTGTTTTCTAAATCTCTAAGTGTGTTTTATGAAGTTGTTTGTGTGGTTTATAAAGTTGTATGAGTGTTTTATACATCTGTTTGCGAATTTTATGATGTTGTTTGCGTGTTTTATAAAGCGTTCTTTGTGTTTTTTAAAACTCTTGGTGTGTTTTATGAAGCTGTTTGTGTTTTATATAACGCTGTTTGTGTGTTTTATAATGCTGTTTCTGTTCTTTAAGAAGCTGTATGTGTGTTTTATAAAGCTGTATGTCTGTTTTATAAAGCTGTTTGTCTAATTTATAAAGCTGTTTGTGTATAATATAAAGCTGTTTGTGAGTTTTATTTTGCTGTTTGTGTGTTTTAGCAAGTTATGTTTGTTTTTTAAAGCTGGTATGTGTGTTTTATAAAGCTGTTCGTGTGTTTTATAAAGCTGTTTGTGTTTTTTAAATCTCTTGGTGAGTTTTATGAAACTGTTTGTGTGTTTTATAACGTTGTTTGTGTGTTTTCTAAAGCTGTTTGTGTGTTTTATGCAGCTGTTTATGTGTTTTTTAAAGCTGTTTGTGTGCTTTATAAAGCTATATGTTTGTTTTATAAAGCTGTTTGTGTGTTTTATAAAGCTCTTTGTGTATTTTATAAAGCTGTATGTGTTTTTATAAAGCTGCTTGTGTGTTTTGTAATGCTGCTCCAGTGCTTTATAAAGCTATATGTTTGTTTTATAAAGCTGTTTATGTGTTTTATAAAGCTGTTTGTGTTTTTCATAATGCTGTTCGTGTGCTTTATAATGCTGTGTGGCTGATTTATAAAGCTTTTTTTGTTTTTTATAATGCTTTGTGTGTTCTATAAAGCTGTTTGTGTGTTTAATAAAGCTGTATGGGTTTTTTATACAGCTGTTTTTGTGTTTTATAAAGCAGTATGTGTGTTTTATAAAGCTGTTTGAGCGTTGTTTAAATCTTTTCATGTGTTTGTTAAAGCTGTGTGTTTTATAAAGCAGTATGTTTGTCTGTTTAATAAAGCTGTATGTGTTTTTATACAGCTGTTTGTGTGTTTTATACAGTTATTTTTCTGCTTTATAAAGCTGTATTTGTGTTTTATACAGTCGTTTGCGAATTTAATAAAGTTGTTTGTGTCTTTTATAAAGCTGTTTGTGTGTTTTATAAAGCTGTTTGTGTGTTTTATAAAGGTGTTTGCGTGTTTTATAAAGCTGTTTGTGTGTTTTGTAAAGCTGTCTGTGTGTTTTATAAAGCTGTTTCTGTATTATAAGTCTCTTGGTATGTTTTATAAAGCCTTTTGTGTGTTTTATAGAGCTGTTTGTGTGTTTTATAAAGCTGTTTGCGTATTTTATAAAGCGGTCTTTGTGTTTTTTGTAAAGCTGTTTGTGTGTTTTATAAAGCTGTTTGTGTCTTTTATAAAGCGGTCTTTGTGTTTTACAAGCTGTTTGTGTTATTTATAAAGCAGTATGTGTGTTTGATAAAGCTGTTTGTGTTTTTCATAAAGCTGTTTGTGTGTTTTATATAACAGTATGTGTGTTTTCTAAAGCTGTTTGTGTGTTTTTTAAAGCTGTTTCTGTGTTTTATTAAGCAGTTTGCGCGATTTATAAAGCTGTTTGTGTGTTTTATAAAGCAGTATGTGTGTTTTATAAAGCTCTTTGTGTATTTTGTAAAGCTGTATGTGTTTTTATAAAGCTGCTTTTGTGTTTTGTAATGCTGCTCGAGTGCTTTATAAAGCTATATGTTTGTTTTATAAAGCTGTTTATGTGTTTTATAAAGCTGTTTGTGTGTTTTATACACCTGTATGTCTTTTTTATGAAGCTGTATGCGTGTTTTATAAAGCTGTTTGTGTGTTTTAAAAAGCTGCATGTTTGCTTTATAAAGCTTCATTGTGTTTTATAAAGCTGTTTGCGTCTTATATAAAGCTTCAACTGTCTATTTATAAAGCTGTCTGTGTGTTTAATAAAGCTGTATGGGATTTTTTATACAGCTGTTTGTGTGTTTTAAGAAGTTGTTTGTCTGTTTTAAAAAGCTGTATGTGTGTTTCATACAGCTGTTTGCGAATTTTATAAAGTTGTTTGTGTCTTTTATAAAGCTGTTTGTGTGTTTCATGAAGCTGTAAGTTTGTTTTATGAATCTGTTTGTGTGGTTTATAAAATTGTATGTGTGTTTTATACATCTGTTTGCGAATTTTATGAAGTTGTTTGTGTGTTTCATAAAGCAGTTTGTGTTTTTTATACAGCTGTTTCTGTATTATAAATCTGATGGTGTGTATAATAAAGCTGTTTGTGTTTTTTATGAGGCTGTTTGTGTGATTTATAAAGCGTTCTTTGTGTTTTTTAAATCTCTTGGTGTGTTTTATAAAGCTGTTTGTGTGTTTTATAAAGCTGTTTGCGTGTTATATAAAGCGTTCTTTGTGTTTTTTAAAGCTGTTTGTTTGTTTTATATAGCAGTGTGTGTGTTTTCTAAAGCTGTTTGTGTGTTTAATAAAGCTTTTTGTGTGTTTTATAAAGCTGTATGTGTGTTTTATAAAGCTGTTTGTGTAATTTATAAAGCTGTTTGTGTGTTTTATAAAGCTTTTTGTGCGTTTTATATAGCTGTTTGTGTGTTTTATAAAGTTATATGTGTGTTTTATAAAGCTGGTACGTGTGTTTTATAAAGCTATTCGTGTGTTTTATAAAGCTGTTTGTGTTTTTTAAATCTCTTGGTGTGTTTTATAAAGCTGTTTGTGTGTTTTATAAAGCTGTTTGTGTGTTTTATAAAGCTGTTTGTGTGTTTTCTAAAGTTGTTTGTGTGTTTTCTAAAGCTGTATGTCTGTTTTATACAGCTGTTTGTGTCTTTTTTAAAGCTGTTTGAGTCTTTTATAAAGCTGTTTATGTGTTTTATAAAGCTGTAAGTTTGTTTTATAAAGCGTTCTTTGTGTTTTTTAAAACTCTTGGTGTGTTTTATGAAGCTGTTTGTGTTTTATATAACGCTGTTTGTGTGTTTTATAATGCTGTTTCTGTTCTTTAAGAAGCTGTATGTGTGTTTTATAAAGCTGTATGTGTGTTTTATAAAGCTGTTTGTCTAATTTATAAAGCTGTTTGTGTATAATATAAAGCTGTTTGTGAGTTTTATTTTGCTGTTTGTGTGTTTTAGCAAGTTATGTTTGTTTTTTAAAGCTGGTATGTGTGTTTTATAAAGCTGTTTGTGTGTTTTATAAAGCTGTTTGTGTTTTTTAAATCTCTTGGTGAGTTTTATGAAACTGTTTGTGTGTTTTATAACGTTGTTTGTGTGTTTTCTAAAGCGGTTTGTGTGTTTTATGCAGCTGTTTATGTGTTTTTTAAAGCTGTTTGTGTGCTTTATAAAGCTGCTTGAGTGTTTTATAAATGTGTTTGTGTTTTTTATATAGCTGTATGTGTGTTTTCTAAAGCTGTATGCGTGTTTTATAAAGCTGTTTGTGTGTTTTATAAAGCTGTTTGTATGTTTTATATTTCTTTCAGTGTGTTTTATAAAGCTATATGTATGTTTTATAAAGCTGGTATGTTTGTTTTATGAAGCTCTTTGTGTGCTTTATAAAGCTGTTGTGTGTTTTATAAAGCTGTTTGTGTTTTTTAAATCTCTTGGTGTATTTTATAAAACTGTTTCTGTGTTTTCTAAAGTTGTTTGTGTGTTTTCTAAAGCTGTATGTCTGTTTTATACAGCTGTTTGTGTCTTTTTTAAAGCTGTTTGAGTCTTTTATAAAGCTGTTTATGTGTTTTATAAAGCTGTAAGTTTGTTTTATCATGCTGTTTGTGTGGTGTATAAAGTTGTATGTGTGTTTTATACATCTGTTTGCGAATTTTATGAAGTTGTTTGTGTGTTTTATAAAGCTGTTTGTGTTATTTATACAGCTGTTTGTGTATTATAAATATGATGGTGTGTTTTATAAAGCTGTTGGAGTGTTTTATAAATCTCTTGGTGTGTTTTATATAGCTGTTTGTGTGTTTTAGACAACTTTCTTTTTGTTTTTTAAAAATCTTGGTGTGTTTTATGAAGCTGTTTGTGTGTTTTATTATGCTGTTTGTGTGTTTTATAAAGCTGTTTGTATTTTTTATAAAGCTGTTTGTGTGTTTTATAAAGCTGTTTGTGTGTTTTATAAAGCTGTTTGTGTGTTTTATAAAGTTGTTTGTGTGTTTTCTAAAGCTGTATGTCTGTTTTATACAGCTGTTTGTGTCTTTTTTAAAGCTGTTTGAGTCTTTTATAAAGCTGTTTATGTGTTTTATAAAGCTGTCAGTTTGTTTTATCATGCTGTTTGTGTGGTGTATAAAGTTGTATGTGTGTTTTATACATCTGTTTGCGAATTTTATGAGGTTGTTTGTGTGTTTTATAAAGCTGTTTGTGTTATTTATACAGCTGTTTGTGTATTATAAATCTGATGGTGTGTTTTATAAAGCTGTTTGAGTGTTTTATAAATCTCTTGGTGTGTTTTATATAGCTGTTTGTGTGTTTTAGACAACTTTCTTTTTGTTTTTTAAAAAATCTTGGTGTGTTTTATAAAGCTGTTTGTGTGTTTTATTATGCTGTTTGTGTGTTTTATAAAGCTGTTTGTGTTTTTTATAAAGCTGTTTGTGTGTTTTATAAAGCTGTTTGTGTGTTTTATAAAGCTGTTTGTGTGTTTTATAAAGCTGTTTGTGTTTTTTATAAAGCTGTTTGTGTGTTTTATAAAGCTGTTTGTGTGTTTTATAAAGCTGTTTGCGTGTTTTATAAAGCTGTTTGTGTGTTTTATAAAGCTGTTTGTGTGATTTATCAAGCGCTCTTTGTGTTTTTTAAAGCTGTTTGTGTGTTTTGTAAAGCTTTTTGTGCGTTTTATAAAGCTGTACGTCTGTTTTATAAAGCTGTTTGTGTAATTGATAAAGCTGTGTGTTTTATAAAGCTCTTTGCGTGTTTTATACAACTTTCTTTGTGTTTTTTAAAACTCTTGGTGTGTTTTATAAAGCTGTTTGTGTGTTTTATCAAGCGTTCTTTGTTTTTTAAAGCTATTTGTGTGTTTCGTAATGCTGTTTGTGTGTTTTATAGTTACGTGTGTTTTTTAAAGCTGGTATGTGTGTTTAATAAAGCTGTTCGTGTGTTTTCTAACGTTGTTTGTGTGTTTTCTAAAGCTGTTTGTGTGTTTTATACAGCTGTTTATGTGTTTTTTAAAGCTGTTTGTGTGTTTTATAAAGCAGCTTGAGTGTTTTATAAAGGTGTTTGTATGTTTTATATTGCTGTTTGTCTGTTTTATAAAGCTCTTTGTGTGTTTTATAAAGCTGTTTGTATGTTTTATATTGCTGTTTGTCTGTTTTATAAAGCTATATGTGTGTTTTATAAAGCTGATATGTATGTTTTATAAAGCTCTTTGTGTGTTTTATAAAGCTGTTTGTATGTGTTACCTAGCTGATTACGTGTTTTATAAAGCTGTTTGTGTAATTTATAAAGCTGTTTGTGTGTTTTCTAAAGCTGTATGCGTGTTTTATAAAGCTGTTTGTATGTTTTATATTGCTGTTTCTCTGTTTTACAAAGCTCTTTGTGTGTTTTATAAAGCTGTTTGTGTAATTTATAAAGCTGTTTGTGTGTTTTCTAAAGCTGTATGCGTGTTTTATAAAGCTGTTTGTGTGTTTTATAAAGCTGTTTGTGTGTTTTCTAAAGCTGTATGCGTGTTTTATAAAGCTGTTTGTGTGTTTTATAAAGCTGTTTGTGTGTTTTATAAAGCTGTTTGTGTGTTTTATAAAGCTGTTTGTATGTTTTATATTGCTGTTTGTCTGTTTTATAAAGCTATATGTGTGTTTTATAAAGCTGGTATGTATGTTTTATAAAGCTCTTTGTGTGTTTTATAAAGCTGTTTGTATGTGTTACCTAGCTGATTGCGTGTTTTATAAAGCTGTTTGTGTGTTTTATAAAGCTGTTTGTCTGTTTTATATAGCTGTTTGTGTGTTTTATAAAGCTGTTTGTGTTTTTTATAACGCTGTTTGTGTGTTTTATAAAGCTGTTTGCGTGTTTTATCAAGCGTTCTTTTTGTTTTTTAAAGCTATTTGTGTGTTTTGTTATGCTGTTTGTGTTCTTTAAAAAGCTGTATGTGTGTTTTATAAAGCTTTTTGTGTGTTTTATAAAGCTGTATGTCTGTTTTTTAAAGCTGTCTTGTGGAATTTATAAAACTGTTTGTGTGTAATATAAAGCTGTTTGTGTGTTTTATATTGCTGTTTGTGTGTTTTATAAAGCTATATTTGTGTTTTATAAAGCTATATGTGTGCTTTATAAAGCTGTTCGTGTGTTTTATAAAGCTGTTTGTGTTTTTTAAATCTCTTGGTGTGTTTTATAAAGCTGTTTGTGTGTTTTCTAAAGTTGTTTGTGTGTTTTCTAAAGCTGTATGTCTGTTTTATACAGCTGTTTGTGTGTTTTTTAAAGCTGTTTGTGTGTTTTATAAAGCTGTATGTGTGATTTATAAAGCTGTTTGTGTGTTTTATAAAGCTGTTTGTGTGTTTTTTAAAGCTGTTTGTGTGTTTTATAAAGCTGTATGTGTGATTTATAAAGCTTTAAGTTTATTTTATCATGCTGTTTGTGTGGTTTATAACGTTGTATGTGTGTTTTATACATCTGTTTGCGAATTTAATGAAGTTGTTTGTGTTATTTATACAGCTGTTTGTGTATTATAAATCTGATGGTGTGTTTTATAAAGCTGTTTGTGTGTTTTATAAAGCTGTTTGCATGTTTTATAAAGCTGTAGGTCTGTTTTATAAAGCTGTTTGTGTTTTTTATAACGCTGTTTGTGTGTTTTATAAAGCTGTTTGCGTGTTTTATCAAGCGTTCTTTTTGTTTTTTAAAGCTATTTGTTTGTTTTGTTATGCTGTTTGTGTTCTTTAAAAAGCTGTATGTGTGTTTTATAAAGCTTTTTGTGTGTTTTATAAAGCTGTATGTCTGTTTTTTAAAGCTGTCTTGTGGAATTTATAAAATTGTTTGTGTGTAATATAAAGCTGTTTGTGTGTTTTATAAAGCTGTTTGTGTTTTTTAAATCTCTTGGTGAGTTTTATGAAACTGTTTGTGTGTTTTATAACGTTGTTTGTGTGTTTTCTAAAGCTGTTTGTGTGTTTTATGCAGCTGTTTATGTGTTTTTTAAAGCTGTTTGTGTGCTTTATAAAGCTGCTTGAGTGTTTTATAAATGTGTTTGTGTTTTTTATATAGCTGTATGTGTGTTTTCTAAAGCTGTATGCGTGTTTTATAAAGCTGTTTGTGTGTTTTATAAAGCTGTTTGTATGTTTTATATTTCTTTCAGTGTGTTTTATAAAGCTATATGTATGTTTTATAAAGCTGGTATGTTTGTTTTATGAAGCTCTTTGTGTGCTTTATAAAGCTGTTGTGTGTTTTATAAAGCTGTTTGTGTTTTTTAAATCTCTTGGTGTATTTTATAAAACTGTTTCTGTGTTTTCTAAAGTTGTTTGTGTGTTTTCTAAAGCTGTATGTCTGTTTTATACAGCTGTTTGTGTCTTTTTTAAAGCTGTTTGAGTCTTTTATAAAGCTGTTTATGTGTTTTATAAAGCTGTAAGTTTGTTTTATCATGCTGTTTGTGTGGTGTATAAAGTTGTATGTGTGTTTTATACATCTGTTTGCGAATTTTATGAAGTTGTTTGTGTGTTTTATAAAGCTGTTTGTGTTATTTATACAGCTGTTTGTGTATTATAAATCTGATGGTGTGTTTTATAAAGCTGTTTGAGTGTTTTATAAATCTCTTGGTGTGTTTTATATAGCTGTTTGTGTGTTTTAGACAACTTTCTTTTTGTTTTTTAAAAATCTTGGTGTGTTTTATGAAGCTGTTTGTGTGTTTTATTATGCTGTTTGTGTGTTTTATAAAGCTGTTTGTGTTTTTTATAAAGCTGTTTGTGTGTTTCATAAAGCTGTTTGTGTGTTTTATAAAGCTGTTTGTGTGTTTTATAAAGTTGTTTGTGTGTTTTCTAAAGCTGTATGTCTGTTTTATACAGCTGTTTGTGTCTTTTTTAAAGCTGTTTGAGTCTTTTATAAAGCTGTTTATGTGTTTTATAAAGCTGTAAGTTTGTTTTATCATGCTGTTTGTGTGGTGTATAAAGTTGTATGTGTGTTTTATACATCTGTTTGCGAATTTTATGAAGTTGTTTGTGTGTTTTATAAAGCTGTTTGTGTTATTTATACAGCTGTTTGTGTATTATAAATCTGATGGTGTGTTTTATAAAGCTGTTTGAGTGTTTTATAAAGCTCTTGGTGTGTTTTATATAGCTGTTTGTGTGTTTTAGACAACTTTCTTTTTGTTTTTTAAAAAATCTTGGTGTGTTTTATAAAGCTGTTTGTGTGTTTTATTATGCTGTTTGTGTGTTTTATAAAGCTGTTTGTGTGTTTTATAAAGCTGTTTGTGTGTTTTATAAAGCTGTTTGTGTGTTTTATAAAGCTGTTTGTGTGTTTTATAAAGCTGTTTGTGTGTTTTATAAAGCTGTTTGTGTGTTTTATAAAGCTGTTTGTGTGTTTTATAAAGCTGTTTGCGTGTTTTATAAAGCTGTTTGTGTGTTTTATAAAGCTGTTTGTGTGATTTATCAAGCGCTCTTTGTGTTTTTTAAAGCTGTTTGTGTGTTTTGTAAAGCTTTTTGTGCGTTTTATAAAGCTGTAGGTCTGTTTTATAAAGCTGTTTGTTGTAATTGATAAAGCTGTGTGTTTTATAAAGCTCTTTGCGTGTTTTATACAACTTTCTTTGTGTTTTTTAAAACTCTTGGTGTGTTTTATAAAGCTGTTTGTGTGTTTTATCAAGCGTTCTTTGTTTTTTAAAGCTATTTGTGTGTTTCGTAATGCTGTTTGTGTGTTTTATAAAGTTACGTGTGTTTTTTAAAGCTGGTATGTGTGTTTAATAAAGCTGTTCGTGTGTTTTCTAACGTTGTTTGTGTGTTTTCTAAAGCTGTTTGTGTGTTTTATACAGCTGTTTATGTGTTTTTTAAAGCTGTTTGTGTTTTATAAAGCTGTTTGTGTGTTTTATAAAGCTGTTTGTGTGTTTTATAAAGGTGTTTGTATGTTTTATATTGCTGTTTGTCTGTTTTATAAAGCTGTTTGTGTGTTTTATAAAGCTGTTTGTATGTTTTATATTGCTGTTTGTCTGTTTTATAAAGCTATATGTGTGTTTTATAAAGCTGATATGTATGTTTTATAAAGCTCTTTGTGTGTTTTATAAAGCTGTTTGTATGTGTTACCTAGCTGATTACGTGTTTTATAAAGCTGTTTGTGTAATTTATAAAGCTGTTTGTGTGTTTTCTGAAGCTGTATGCGTGTTTTATAAAGCTGTTTGTATGTTTTATATTGCTGTTTCTCTGTTTTACAAAGCTCTTTGTGTGTTTTATAAAGCTGTTTGTGTAATTTATAAAGCTGTTTGTGTGTTTTCTAAAGCTGTATGCGTGTTTTATAAAGCTGTTTGTGTGTTTTATAAAGCTGTTTGTGTAATTTATAAAGCTGTTTGTGTGTTTTCTAAAGCTGTATGCTTGTTTTATAAAGCTGTTTGTGTGTTTCATAAAGCTGATTGTGTGTTTTATAAAGATTTTTGCGTGTTTTATAAAGCTGTAAGTGGGTGTTATAAAGCTGTTTGAGTGTTTATTAAAGCAGTTTGTATGTTTTATAAAGCTGTTTGTATGTTCTATAAAGCTCTTTGAGTGTTTTATTAAGCTGTTTGTGTGTTTTATTAAGCTGTTTGTGTGTTTTATAAAGCTGTTTGTGTGTTTTAGAAAGTTTTTTTGTTTCTTTTATAAAGCTGTTTGTGTGTTTTTTAAAGCTGTTTTTGTTTTATAAAGCTGTTTGTGTGTTTTATAAAGCTGTTTGTGTGTTTTATAAAGCTGTATGTGTGTTTTATAAAGCTGTTTGTCTGTTTTATAGAGTTACATGTGTTTCCTAAAGTTGTTTGTGTATTTTATGAAGCTGTATGTTTGTTTTATACAGCTTTTTGTGTGTTTAATAAAGCTGTTTGTGTCTTTTATAAAGCTGTCTGTGTGTTTTTTAAAGCTGTTTGTGTTTTATAAAGCTGTTTGTGTGTTTTATAAAGCTGTTTGTGTGTTTTATAAAGCTGTTTGAGTGTTTTATAAAGCTGTTTGTCTATTTTATACAGCTGTATGTGTGTTTTCTAAAGCTGTTTGCGTGTTTTATAAAGGTGTTTGTGTGTTTTATAAAGTTATATGTGTGTTTTATACAGCTGGTACGTGAGTTTATAAAGCTTTTCGTGTGTTTTATGAAGCTGTTTATGTTTTTTAAATCTCTTGGTGTTTTTTATAAAGCTGTTTGTGTGTTTTATAAAGCTGCGTGTTTTATAAATTTGTTTGTGTGTTTTATAAAGCTGTTTGTCTGTTTTCTATAGCCATTTGTGTGTTTCATAAAGCTGTATGTGGGTTTTATAAAGCTTTTTGCGTACTTTATAAAGCTCCGTGTGTCTTATATAAATTTGTTTGTGTGTTTTATAAAGCCGTTTTTGTGTTTTATAAAGCTGTATGTTAATATTATAAAGCTGTTTGCGTGTTTTATAAAGCTGTTTGTGTGTTTTATAAAGCTGTTTGTGTGTTTTATAAAGCTGTTTGTATGTTCTATAACGCTGTTTGTCTGTTTTATAAAGCTGTTTGTGTATTTTATAAAGCTGTTGGCGTATATTATAAAGCTGATTGTGGTTTTTCTACATCTGTATGTGTGTTTTATAAAGCTTTTTGTGTGTTGTTTAAAGCTGTTTGTAGGTTTTATAATGCTGTTTGTATGTTTTATAAAGCCGTATGTGTGTTTTGTAAAGCTACTTGTGTGTTTTATAAAACTGTTTGTGTGTTTTATAAAGCTGTTTCTATGTTTTATAACGCTATTTGTGTGTTTCATAAAGCGATTTGCGTATTTTATAATGCTGTATGTGTGTTTTATAAAGCAGTTTGTTTCTTTATAAAGCAGTAAGTGTGTTATAAAGCTGTTTGTGTGTTTTGTAAAACGGTTTGTGTGTTTTATAAAACTGTTTGTGTGCTTTATAAAGCTGTTTGTGTGTTTTATAAAGCTGTTAGCTGATTTATAAAGCTGTATGTATGTTCTATAAAGCTGTTTGTGTGTTTTATAAACCTTTTTGTTTGTTTTATAAAGCTGTGTGTTTCTTATACAGCTCTCTGTATGTTTTATAAAGCTGTTTGTGTGTTTTATAAAGATGTTTTCATGTTTTATAATGCTGTCTGTGTGATTTATAAAGCTGTACGTGTGTTCAATAAAGCTGTACGTGTGTTTCATAAAGCTGTTTGTGTGTTTCATAAAGCTGTTTGTGTGTTTCATAAAGCTGATTGTGTGTTTCATAAAGCTGATTGTGTGTTTTATAAAGATTTTTGCGTGTTTTATAAAGCTGTAAGTGGGTGTTATAAAGCTGTTAGTGTGTTTTATAAAGCTGTTAGTGTGTTTTATAAAGCTGTTTGAGTGTTTATTAAAGCAGTTTGTATGTTTTATAAAGCTGTTTGTATGTTCTATAAAGCTCTTTGAGTGTTTTATTAAGCTGTTTGTGTGTTTTATAAAGCTGTTTGTGTGTTTTAGAAAGTTTTTATGTTTCTTTTAAAAAAGCTGTTTGTGTGTTTTTTAAAGCTGTTTTTGTTTTATAAAGCTGTTTGTGTGTTTTATAAAGCTGTTTGTGTGTTTTATAAAGCTGTATGTGTGTTTTATAAAGCTGTTTGTCTGTTTTATAGAGTTACATGTGTTTTCTAAAGTTGTTTGTGTATTTTATGAAGCTGTATGTTTGTTTTATACAGCTTTTTGTGTGTTTAATAAAGCTGTTTGTGTCTTTTATAAAGCTGTCTGTGTGTTTTTTAAAGCTGTTTGTGTTTTATAAAGCTGTTTGTGTGTTTTATAAAGCTGTTTGTGTGTTTTATAAAGCTGTTTGAGTGTTTTATAAAGCTGTTTGTCTATTTTATACAGCTGTATGTGTGTTTCCTAAAGCTGTTTGCGTGTTTTATAAAGGTGTTTGTGTGTTTTATAAAGTTATATGTGTGTTTTATAAAGCTGGTACGTGAGTTTATAAAGCTTTTCGTGTGTTTTATGAAGCTGTTTATGTTTTTTAAATCTCTTGGTGTTTTTTATAAAGCTGTTTGTGTGTTTTATAAAGCTGCGTGTTTTATAAATTTGTTTGTGTGTTTTATAAAGCTGTTTGTCTGTTTTCTATAGCCATTTGTGTGTTTCATAAAGCTGTATGTGGGTTTTATAAAGCTTTTTGCGTACTTTATAAAGCTCCGTGTGTCTTATATAAATTTGTTTGTGTGTTTTATAAAGCCGTTTTTGTGTTTTATAAAGCTGTATGTTAATATTATAAAGCTGTTTGCGTGTTTTATAAAGCTGTTTGTGTGTTTTATAAAGCTGTTTGTGTGTTTTATAAAGCTGTTTGAATGTTTTATAAAGCTGTTTGTGTATTTTATAAAGCTGTTGGCGTATATTATAAAGCTGATTGTGGTTTTTCTACATCTGTATGTGTGTTTTATAAAGCTTTTTGTGTGTTGTTTAAAGCTGTTTGTAGGTTTTATAATGCTGTTTGTATGTTTTATAAAGCCGTATGTGTGTTTTGTAAAGCTACTTGTGTGTTTTATAAAACTGTTTGTGTGTTTTATAAAGCTGTTTCTATGTTTTATAACGCTATTTGTGTGTTTCATAAAGCGATTTGCGTATTTTATAATGCTGTATGTGTGTTTTATAAAGCAGTTTGTTTCTTTATAAAGCAGTAAGTGTGTTATAAAGCTGTTTGTGTGTTTTGTAAAACGGTTTGTGTGTTTTATAAAACTGTTTGTGTGCTTTATAAAGCTGTTTGTGTGTTTTATAAAGCTGTTAGCTGATTTATAAAGCTGTATGTATGTTTTATAAAGCTGTTTGTGTGTTTTATAAACCTTTTTGTTTGTTTTATAAAGCTGTGTGTTTCTTATACAGCTCTCTGTATGTTTTATAAAGCTGTTTGTGTGTTTTATAAAGATGTTTTCATGTTTTATAATGCTGTCTGTGTGATTTATAAAGCTGTACGTGTGTTCAATAAAGCTGTACGTGTGTTTCATAAAGCTGATTGTGTGTTTCATAAAGCTGATTGTGTGTTTTATAAAGATTTTTGCGTGTTTTATAAAGCTGTAAGTGGGTGTTATAAAGCTGTTAGTGTGTTTTATAAAGCTGTTAGTGTGTTTTATAAAGCTGTTTGAGTGTTTATTAAAGCAGTTTGTATGTTTTATAAAGCTGTTTGTATGTTCTATAAAGCTCTTTGAGTGTTTTATTAAGCTGTTTGTGTGTTTTATAAAGATGTTTGTGTGTTTTATAAAGCTGTTTGTGTGTTTTATAAAGCTGTTTGTGTGTTTTATAAAGCTGTATGTGTGTTTTATAAAGCTCTTTGTGTCTAATATAAATTTGTTTGTGTGTTTTGTAAAGCTGTATTGTGTGTTTTATAAAGCTGTTTGTGTGTGTTTTATAAAGCTATATGTGGGTTTTATAAAGCTGTTTGTGTGTTTTATAAAGCTGTTTGTGTGTTTTATAAAGATGTTTGTGTGTTTTATAATTGTGATTGTGTCTTGTGTAAATCAGTTTGAGTAATTCCTGAAGCTGTTTGTGTGCTTTATAAAATTGTTTGTGTGTTTTATGAAGCTGTTGGCATATTTTATAAAGCCATTTGTCTGTTTTATAAAGCTGTTAGTGTGTTTTATAAAGCTGTTTGTGTGTTTTAGAAATCTGGCTGTGTGTTTTTTTAAAGCTGCTAGTAGGTTTTATAAATCTGATTTTGTTTTTTATACAGCTGTTTGTGTGTTTTGTCAAGCTGTTTGTGTGTTTTATAACGCAGTATGTCTGTTTTATAAAGCTGATTTTGCGTTTTATATAGGTGTAGTTGTGTTTTATAAAGCTGTTTTGTGTTTTATAATTGTGTTTGTGTGTTTTAAAATGTTGTTTGTGTGTTTTATGAAGCTGAAATGTTTTTTATAAAGCTGTATGTGTGTTTTATAAAGCTGATTTTGCGTTTTATAAAGCTCTATGTGTGTTTTATAAAGCTGTTTGTGTGTTTTATAACGCTGTTTGTGTGTTTTATAAAACTGTTTGTGTGTTTTATAAAGCAGTTTGTGTTTTTTATACAGCTGTTTGTGTATAATAAATATGACGGTGTGTTTTTTAAAGCTGTTTGTGTGTTTAATAAAGCTGTTTGTGTGTTTCATAAAGCTGATTTTGTGTTTTATAAAGCTGTTTATGTGCATTATAAAGCTGTTTGTGTATTTTATAAAGCTGTACGTGGGTACTATATAGCAGTTTGTGTGTTTTATACAGCTGTTTTTGTGTTTTATAAAGTGATTTGCGTGTTTTATAATGCTCTATGTGTGTTTTATAAAGCAGTTTGGTGTTTTATAAAGCTGTATATGTGTTTTCTAAAGCTCTTTGTGTCTTATATAAATTTGTTTGTGTGTTTTATAATCTGTTTGTCTGTTTTATATAGCCATTTGAGTGTTTTATGAAGCTGTATGTGGGTTTTATAAAGCTGTTTGAGTGTTTCATAAAGCTGTTTGTATGTTTTATAATGCTATTTGAGTGTTTTATAAAGCGATTTGCGTACTTTATAATGCTGTATGTGTGTTTTATAAAGCATTTTTGTGTTTTATAAAGCGGTAAGTGTGTTTTATAAAGCTGTTTGTGTTTTTTATAAAATGTTTTGTGTGTTTTATAAAGCTGTTTGAATGTTTTTTAAAGCTGTTTGTATGTTCTATAACGCTGTTTGTCTGTTTTATAAAGCTGTTTCCGTGTTTTATAATGCTCTTCCTTGTTTTATACAGGGGTTTCCTTGTTTTATGATGCTGTTTGCGTGTTTTATAATGCTTTTTGTGTGTTTCATGAAGCTGTTTGTGTGTTTTATAAAACTATTTGCATGTTTTATAAAGCTGCTTGCGTATTTTATAAAGCTCTTGCATGATTTATAAAGAGATTTGCTTGTTTTATAAAGCTGTTTGTTTGTTTTATGAAGATGTTTGTGTGTTTTATGAAGCTGTTTGCGTGGTTTTTAAAGCTGTTTGTGTGTTTTATAAAGATGTTTGTGTGTTTTATAAAGCTGTTTGTGAGTTTTATATACCTGTTTGTGAGTTTTATATACCTGTTTGTGCAGTTTCTAAAGCAGTTTGTGTGTTTTATAAAGCTGTTTGTGTGTTTTATCAAGCTGTTTGTGAGTTTTATATACCTGTTTGTGCAGTTTCTAAAGCAGTTTGTGTGTTTTATTAAACTTTTTGTGTCGTTTCAAAACTTGTTTGTGTTTTTTATAAAGCTGTTTGTATGTTCTATAAAGCTGTTTGCGTGTTTTGTAAATCTATTTGTGTGTTTTATAAAGCTGTTTGAGAGTTTTATAAAGCTGTTGGAGAGTTTTATAAAGCTGTTTGCGTGTTTTATAATGCTTTTTGTGTGCTTCATGAAGCTGTTTGCGTGTTTTATAAAGCTATTTGCTTGTTTTACAAAGCTGTTTGTGTGCTTTATAAAGCTATTTGTGTGTTTTATATATCTGTTTGCGTGTTTTATAAAGCTGTATGAGTGTTTTATAAAGATGTTTGTGTGTTTTATGAAGCTGTTTGTGAGTTTTATGAAGATGTTTGCGTGTTTTATGAAGCTGTTTGCGTGGTTTTTAAAGCTGTTTGTGTGTTTAATAAAGCTGTTTGTGAGTTTAATAAAGCTGTTTGTGTGTTTTATAAAGATGTTTGTGTGTTTTATCAAGCTGTTTGTGAGTTTTATATACCTGTTTGTGCAGTTTCTAAAGCAGTTTGTGTGTTTTATAAAGCTTTTTGTGTCGTTTCAAAACTTGTTTGCGTTTTTTATAAAGCTGTTTGTATGTTCTATAAAGCTGTTTGCGTGTTTTGTAAATCTATTTGTGTGTTTTATAAAGTTATTTGTGTGTTTTATAAAGCTGTTTGTGTGTCTAACAAAGCTGTTTGCATGTTTTATAAAGCAGTTTGTGTGTTTTATAAAGCTCTTCCTTGTTTTATACAGGGGTTTTCTTGCTTTATAAAGCTGTTTGCGTGTTTTATAAAACTATTTGCATGTTTTATAAAGCTGCTTGCGTATTTTATAAAGCTCTTGCATGATTTATAAAGGGGTTTGCTTGTTTTATAAAGCTGTTTGTGTGTTTTATATAGTTGGTTGCGGGTTTTATAAACTTTTTGTATATTTTTTAAAGCTGCGTGTTTTATAAAGCTGTTTGTGTGTTTTATGAAGCTGTTTGTGTGTTTTATTAAGCTGTTTGTGTGTTTTATAAAGCTGTTTGTGTGTTTTATGAAGCTGTTTGCGTGGTTTTTAACGCTGTTTGTGTGTTTAATAAAGCTGTTTGTGTGTTTTATAAATCTGTTTGTGCAGTTTCTAAAGTTGTTTGTGTGTTTTATAAAGCAGTTTGTGTGTTTTATAAAGCTGTTTGTGTCGTTTCAAAACTTGTTTGCGTTTTTTATAAAGCTGTTTGTATGTTCTATAAAGCTGTTTGCGTGTTTTATAAATCTCTTTGTGTGTTTTATAAAGCTCTTTGCATGTTTTATAAAGCTGTTTCTTTGTCTAACAAAGCTTTTTGCATGTTTTATAAAGCACTTTGTGGGTTTTTTAAAGCTGAATGCGTGTCTTATTATGCTATTTGTGTTTTTTATAAAGCTGTTTGTGAGTTTTATAAAGCTGGTTGTGTGTTTTATAAAGCTCTTTGCATGTTTTATAAAGTTGTTTCCGTATTTTATAAGCCAGTTTGGAAGTTCTATAAAGCGGTTTGTTTGTTTTATAAAGCTGTTTGGGTTTTTTGTAAAGCTGTTTGCTTGTTTTATAAAGCTCTTGCATGTTTTATACAAGGTTTTGCTTGTTTTATAACGCTGTTTGCGTTTTTTATAATAGTGTTTGTGTGTTTCATGAATCTGTTTGCGTGTTTTATGAAGCTGGTAGCGTGTTTTATGAAGCTGTTAGAGTGTTTTATAAAGCTCTTGGATGTTTTATAAAGCGGTTTGTGTGTTTTATAAATCTGTTTGCGTATTTTATTAAGCGGTATCTGTGTTTTACATAGCTGTCTGTTTGTTTTATAAAGCTATTCGTATGTTCTATCAAGCTGTTTGCGTGTTTTATAAATCTCTTTGTGTGTTTTATAAAGCTCTTTGCATGTTTTATAAAGCTGTTTCTTTGTCTAACAAAGCTTTTTGCATGTTTTATAAAGCACTTTGTGGGTTTTTTAAAGCTGAATGTGTGTCTTATTATGCTGTTTGTGTTTTTTATAAAGCTGTTTGTGAGTTTTATAAAGCTGTTTGTGTATTTTATAAGGCTGTTTGTGTGTTTTATAAAGCTGTTTGTATGTCTAACAAAGCTGTTTGCATGTTTTATAAAACACTTTGTGGGTTTTATAAAGCTGTTTGTGTCGTTTCAAAACTTGTTTGCGTTTTTTATAAAGCTGTTTGTATGTTCTATAAAGCTGTTTGCGTGTTTTATAAAGCTCTTTGCGTGTTTTATAAAGCTGTTTGTATGTCTAACAAAGCTGTTTGCATGTTTTATAAAGCAGTTGGTGGGTTTTATAAAGCTGAATGTGTGTCTTATTATGCTGTTTGTGTTTTCTATAAAGCTGTTTGTGAGTTTTATAACGCTGGTTGTGTGTTTTATAAAGCTCTTTGCATGTTTTATAAAGTTGTTTCCGTGTTTTATAAACCTGTTTGAAAGTTCTATAAAGCGGTTTGTTTGTTTTATAAAGCTGTTTGTGTCTTTTATAAATCTGATTGTGTGTTTTATAAAGCTGTATGAGTTTTTTATAAGGCTGTTTGTTTGTTTTAAAAAGCTGTTTGTGTGTTTTCTAATGCTGTTTGTGTGTTTCATGAAGCTGTTTGCTTGTTTTATGACGCTGTTTGCGTGTTTTATAAAGCTATGCATATTTTATAAACGGGTTTGCTTGTTTTATGAAGTTGCATGCGTCTTTTATAAACATTTTGCATGTTTTATTAAGCTGTTTGCGTGTTTTATAAAGCTGTTTCTGTGTTTTATAAAGCTATTTGTGTGTTTCATGAATCAGTTTGTGTGTTTTATGAAGCTGTTTGCGTGTATTTTAAAGCTGTTAGCGTGTTTTATAAAGATCTGGGATGTTTTATAAAGCGGTTTGTGTGTTTTATAAAGCGGTTTGTGTGGTTTATAAAGCGGTTTGTGTGGTTTATAAAGCGGTATGTGTGTTTTATCAATCTGTTTGCATATTTTATTAAGAATTATCTATGTTTTATATAGCAGTCTGTTTGTTTTATAAAGCTGTTTGTGTGTCTAACAAAGCTGTTTGCATGTTTTATAAAGCAGTTTGTGTGTTTTATAAAGCTGTTTGCGTGTTTTATGACGCTGTTTGCGTGTTTTATAAAATTCTGCATGTTTTATAAAGCTGTTTGCGTGCTTTATAAAGCTATGCATATTTTATAAAGGGGTTTGCTTGTTTTATGAAGTTGCATGCGTCTTTTATAAACATTTTGCATGTTTTATAAAGCTGTTTGCGTGTTTTATAAAGCTGTTTCTGTGTTTTATAAAGCTATTTGTGTGTTTCATGAATCAGTTTGCGTGTTTTATGAAGCTGTTTGTGTGTTTTTTAAAGCTGTTAGCGTGTTTTATAAAGATCTGGGATGTTTTATAAAGCGGTTTGTGTGTTTTATAAAGCGGTTTGTGTGGTTTATAAAGCGGTATATGTGTGTTTTATAAAGCGGTTTGTGTGTTTTATAAAGCTATTTGTGTGTCTTATAAATCTGTTTGCGTATTTTATTAAGCGGTATCTGTGTTTTATATAGCTGTCTGTTTGTTTTATAAAGCTGTTTGTGTGTGTTATAAAGTTGTTTGTGTGTTTTATAAAGTTGTTTGTGTGTTTTATGAAGCTGTTGGTGTGTTTTGTAAAGCTGTTTGCGAGTTTTATGAACCAGTTTGCGAGTTTTATAAAGCCCTTTGCATTTTTTATATAGCTGTTTGCGTGTTTTATAATGCTGTTTTTGTGTTTTATGACGCTGTTTGCGTGTTTTATAAAACTCTGCATGTTTTATAAAGTTGTTTCCGTGTTTTATAAAGCTATGCATATTTTATAAAGGGGTTTGCTTGTTTTATAAAGTTGGTTGCGTGTTTTATAAACATTTTGTATGTTTTATAAAGCTGTATGTGTGTTTTATAAAGCTGTTTGCGTGTTTTATAAAGCTGTTTGTGTCTTTTATAAAGCTATTTGTGTGTTTTATAAATCTGCGTGTTTTATAGAGCTGCATGAGTGTTTTATAAAGCTGTTTGTTTGTTTTATGAAGCTGTTTGCGTGGTTTTTGAAGCTGTTTGTGTGTTTAATAACGCTGTTTGTGTGTTTTATAAAGATGTTTGTGTGTTTTATAAAGATGTTTGTGAGTTTTATATACCTGTTTGTGCAGTTTCTAAAGCAGTTTGTGTGTTTTATAAAGCTTTTTGTGTCGTTTCAAAACTTGTTTGCGTTTTTTATAAAGCTGTTTGTATGTTCTATAAAGCTGTTTGCGTGTTTTGTAAATCTATTTGTGTGTTTTATAAAGCTGTTTGTGTGTCTAACAAAGCTGTTTGCATGTTTTATAAAGCAGTTTGTGTGTTTTATAAAGCTCTTCCTTGTTTTATACAGGGGTTTTCTTGCTTTATAAAGCTGTTTGCGTGTTTTATAAAATTATTTGCATGTTTTATAAAGCTGCTTGCGTATTTTATAAAGCTCTTGCATGATTTATAAAGGGGTTTGCTTGTTTTATAAAGCTGTTTGTGTGTTTTATATAGTTGGTTGCGGGTTTTATAAACTTTTTGTATATTTTTTAAAGCTGCGTGTTTTATAAAGCTGTTTGTGTGTTTTATGAAGCTGTTTGTGTGTTTTATTAAGCTGTTTGTGTGTTTTATAAAGCTGTTTGTGTGTTTTATGAAGCTGTTTGCGTGGTTTTTAACGCTGTTTGTGTGTTTAATAAAGCTGTTTGTGTGTTTTATAAATCTGTTTGTGCAGTTTCTAAAGTTGTTTGTGTGTTTTATAAAGCAGTTTGTGTGTTTTATAAAGCTGTTTGTGTCGTTTCAAAACTTGTTTGCGTTTTTTATAAAGCTGTTTGTATGTTCTATAAAGCTGTTTGCGTGTTTTATAAATCTCTTTGTGTGTTTTATAAAGCTCTTTGCATGTTTTATAAAGCTGTTTCTTTGTCTAACAAAGCTTTTTGCATGTTTTATAAAGCACTTTGTGGGTTTTATAAAGCTGAATGCGTGTCTTATTATGCTATTTGTGTTTTTTATAAAGCTGTTTGTGAGTTTTATAAAGCTGGTTGTGTGTTTTATAAAGCTCTTTGCATGTTTTATAAAGTTGTTTCCGTATTTTATAAGCCAGTTTGGAAGTTCTATAAAGCGGTTTGTTTGTTTTATAAAGCTGTTTGGGTTTTTTGTAAAGCTGTTTGCTTGTTTTATAAAGCTCTTGCATGTTTTATACAAGGTTTTGCTTGTTTTATAACGCTGTTTGCGTTTTTTATAATAGTGTTTGTGTGTTTTATGAAGCTGGTAGCGTGTTTTATGAAGCTGTTAGAGTGTTTTATAAAGCTCTTGGATGTTTTATAAAGCGGTTTGTGTGTTTTATAAATCTGTTTGCGTATTTTATTAAGTGGTATCTGTGTTTTACATAGCTGTCTGTTTGTTTTATAAAGCTATTCGTATGTTCTATCAAGCTGTTTGCGTGTTTTATAAATCTCTTTGTGTGTTTTATAAAGCTCTTTGCATGTTTTATAAAGCTGTTTCTTTGTCTAACAAAGCTTTTTGCATGTTTTATAAAGCACTTTGTGGGTTTTTTAAAGCTGAATGTGTGTCTTATTATGCTGTTTGTGTTTTTTATAAAGCTGTTTGTGAGTTTTATAAAGCTGTTTGTGTATTTTATAAGGCTGTTTGTGTGTTTTATAAAGCTGTTTGTATGTCTAACAAAGCTGTTTGCATGTTTTATAAAACACTTTGTGGGTTTTATAAAGCTGTTTGTGTCGTTTCAAAACTTGTTTGCGTTTTTTATAAAGCTGTTTGTATGTTCTATAAAGCTGTTTGCGTGTTTTATAAAGCTCTTTGCGTGTTTTATAAAGCTGTTTGTATGTCTAACAAAGCTGTTTGCATGTTTTATAAAGCAGTTGGTGGGTTTTATAAAGCTGAATGTGTGTCTTATTATGCTGTTTGTGTTTTCTATAAAGCTGTTTGTGAGTTTTATAACGCTGGTTGTGTGTTTTATAAAGCTCTTTGCATGTTTTATAAAGTTGTTTCCGTGTTTTATAAACCTGTTTGAAAGTTCTATAAAGCGGTTTGTTTGTTTTATAAAGCTGTTTGTGTCTTTTATAAATCTGATTGTGTGTTTTATAAAGCTGTATGAGTTTTTTATAAGGCTGTTTGTTTGTTTTAAAAAGCTGTTTGTGTGTTTTCTAATGCTGTTTGTGTGTTTCATGAAGCTGTTTGCTTGTTTTATGACGCTGTTTGCGTGTTTTATAAAACTCTGCATGTTTTATAAAGCTGTTTGCGTGTTTTATAAAGCTATGCATATTTTATAAACGGGTTTGCTTGTTTTATGAAGTTGCATGCGTCTTTTATAAACATTTTGCATGTTTTATTAAGCTGTTTGCGTGTTTTATAAAGCTGTTTCTGTGTTTTATAAAGCTATTTGTGTGTTTCATGAATCAGTTTGTGTGTTTTATGAAGCTGTTTGCGTGTATTTTAAAGCTGTTAGCGTGTTTTATAAAGATCTGGGATGTTTTATAAAGCGGTTTGTGTGTTTTATAAAGCGGTTTGTGTGGTTTATAAAGCGGTTTGTGTGGTTTATAAAGCGGTATGTGTGTTTTATCAATCTGTTTGCATATTTTATTAAGAATTATCTATGTTTTATATAGCAGTCTGTTTGTTTTATAAAGCTGTTTGTGTGTCTAACAAAGCTGTTTGCATGTTTTATAAAGCAGTTTGTGTGTTTTATAAAGCTGTTTGCGTGTTTTATGACGCTGTTTGCGTGTTTTATAAAACTCTGCATGTTTTATAAAGCTGTTTGCGTGCTTTATAAAGCTATGCATATTTTATAAAGGGGTTTGCTTGTTTTATGAAGTTGCATGCGTCTTTTATAAACATTTTGCATGTTTTATAAAGCTGTTTGCGTGTTTTATAAAGCTGTTTCTGTGTTTTATAAAGCTATTTGTGTGTTTCATGAATCAGTTTGCGTGTTTTATGAAGCTGTTTGTGTGTTTTTTAAAGCTGTTAGCGTGTTTTATAAAGATCTGGGATGTTTTATAAAGCGGTTTGTGTGTTTTATAAAGCGGTTTGTGTGGTTTATAAAGCGGTATATGTGTGTTTTATAAAGCGGTTTGTGTGTTTTATAAAGCTATTTGTGTGTCTTATAAATCTGTTTGCGTATTTTATTAAGCGGTATCTGTGTTTTATATAGCTGTCTGTTTGTTTTATAAAGCTGTTTGTGTGTGTTATAAAGTTGTTTGTGTGTTTTATAAAGTTGTTTGTGTGTTTTATGAAGCTGTTGGTGTGTTTTGTAAAGCTGTTTGCGAGTTTTATGAACCAGTTTGCGAGTTTTATAAAGCCCTTTGCATTTTTTATATAGCTGTTTGCGTGTTTTATAATGCTGTTTTTGTGTTTTATGACGCTGTTTGCGTGTTTTATAAAACTCTGCATGTTTTATAAAGTTGTTTCCGTGTTTTATAAAGCTATGCATATTTTATAAAGGGGTTTGCTTGTTTTATAAAGTTGGTTGCGTGTTTTATAAACATTTTGTATGTTTTATAAAGCTGTATGTGTGTTTTATAAAGCTGTTTGCGTGTTTTATAAAGCTGTTTGTGTCTTTTATAAAGCTATTTGTGTGTTTTATAAATCTGCGTGTTTTATAGAGCTGCATGAGTGTTTTATAAAGCTGTTTGTTTGTTTTATGAAGCTGTTTGCGTGGTTTTTGAAGCTGTTTGTGTGTTTAATAACGCTGTTTGTGTGTTTTATAAAGCTGTTTGTGTGTTTTATAAAGATGTTTGTGAGTTTTATATACCTGTTTGTGCAGTTTCTAAAGCAGTTTGTGTGTTTTATAAAGCTTTTTGTGTCGTTTCAAAACTTGTTTGCGTTTTTTATAAAGCTGTTTGTATGTTCTATAAAGCTGTTTGCGTGTTTTGTAAATCTATTTGTGTGTTTTATAAAGCTGTTTGTGTGTCTAACAAAGCTGTTTGCATGTTTTATAAAGCAGTTTGTGTGTTTTATAAAGCTCTTCCTTGTTTTATACAGGGGTTTTCTTGCTTTATAAAGCTGTTTGCGTGTTTTATAAAACTATTTGCATGTTTTATAAAGCTGCTTGCGTATTTTATAAAGCTCTTGCATGATTTATAAAGGGGTTTGCTTGTTTTATAAAGCTGTTTGTGTGTTTTATATAGTTGGTTGCGGGTTTTATAAACTTTTTGTATATTTTTTAAAGCTGCGTGTTTTATAAAGCTGTTTGTGTGTTTTATGAAGCTGTTTGTGTGTTTTATTAAGCTGTTTGTGTGTTTTATAAAGCTGTTTGTGTGTTTTATGAAGCTGTTTGCGTGGTTTTTAACGCTGTTTGTGTGTTTAATAAAGCTGTTTGTGTGTTTTATAAATCTGTTTGTGCAGTTTCTAAAGTTGTTTGTGTGTTTTATAAAGCAGTTTGTGTGTTTTATAAAGCTGTTTGTGTCGTTTCAAAACTTGTTTGCGTTTTTTATAAAGCTGTTTGTATGTTCTATAAAGCTGTTTGCGTGTTTTATAAATCTCTTTGTGTGTTTTATAAAGCTCTTTGCATGTTTTATAAAGCTGTTTCTTTGTCTAACAAAGCTTTTTGCATGTTTTATAAAGCACTTTGTGGGTTTTTTAAAGCTGAATGCGTGTCTTATTATGCTATTTGTGTTTTTTATAAAGCTGTTTGTGAGTTTTATAAAGCTGGTTGTGTGTTTTATAAAGCTCTTTGCATGTTTTATAAAGTTGTTTCCGTATTTTATAAGCCAGTTTGGAAGTTCTATAAAGCGGTTTGTTTGTTTTATAAAGCTGTTTGGGTTTTTTGTAAAGCTGTTTGCTTGTTTTATAAAGCTCTTGCATGTTTTATACAAGGTTTTGCTTGTTTTATAACGCTGTTTGCGTTTTTTATAATAGTGTTTGTGTGTTTCATGAATCTGTTTGCGTGTTTTATGAAGCTGGTAGCGTGTTTTATGAAGCTGTTAGAGTGTTTTATAAAGCTCTTGGATGTTTTATAAAGCGGTTTGTGTGTTTTATAAATCTGTTTGCGTATTTTATTAAGTGGTATCTGTGTTTTACATAGCTGTCTGTTTGTTTTATAAAGCTATTCGTATGTTCTATCAAGCTGTTTGCGTGTTTTATAAATCTCTTTGTGTGTTTTATAAAGCTCTTTGCATGTTTTATAAAGCTGTTTCTTTGTCTAACAAAGCTTTTTGCATGTTTTATAAAGCACTTTGTGGGTTTTTTAAAGCTGAATGTGTGTCTTATTATGCTGTTTGTGTTTTTTATAAAGCTGTTTGTGAGTTTTATAAAGCTGTTTGTGTATTTTATAAGGCTGTTTGTGTGTTTTATAAAGCTGTTTGTATGTCTAACAAAGCTGTTTGCATGTTTTATAAAACACTTTGTGGGTTTTATAAAGCTGTTTGTGTCGTTTCAAAACTTGTTTGCGTTTTTTATAAAGCTGTTTGTATGTTCTATAAAGCTGTTTGCGTGTTTTATAAAGCTCTTTGCGTGTTTTATAAAGCTGTTTGTATGTCTAACAAAGCTGTTTGCATGTTTTATAAAGCAGTTGGTGGGTTTTATAAAGCTGAATGTGTGTCTTATTATGCTGTTTGTGTTTTCTATAAAGCTGTTTGTGAGTTTTATAACGCTGGTTGTGTGTTTTATAAAGCTCTTTGCATGTTTTATAAAGTTGTTTCCGTGTTTTATAAACCTGTTTGAAAGTTCTATAAAGCGGTTTGTTTGTTTTATAAAGCTGTTTGTGTCTTTTATAAATCTGATTGTGTGTTTTATAAAGCTGTATGAGTTTTTTATAAGGCTGTTTGTTTGTTTTAAAAAGCTGTTTGTGTGTTTTCTAATGCTGTTTGTGTGTTTCATGAAGCTGTTTGCTTGTTTTATGACGCTGTTTGCGTGTTTTATAAAACTCTGCATGTTTTATAAAGCTGTTTGCGTGTTTTATAAAGCTATGCATATTTTATAAACGGGTTTGCTTGTTTTATGAAGTTGCATGCGTCTTTTATAAACATTTTGCATGTTTTATTAAGCTGTTTGCGTGTTTTATAAAGCTGTTTCTGTGTTTTATAAAGCTATTTGTGTGTTTCATGAATCAGTTTGTGTGTTTTATGAAGCTGTTTGCGTGTATTTTAAAGCTGTTAGCGTGTTTTATAAAGATCTGGGATGTTTTATAAAGCGGTTTGTGTGTTTTATAAAGCGGTTTGTGTGGTTTATAAAGCGGTTTGTGTGGTTTATAAAGCGGTATGTGTGTTTTATCAATCTGTTTGCATATTTTATTAAGAATTATCTATGTTTTATATAGCAGTCTGTTTGTTTTATAAAGCTGTTTGTGTGTCTAACAAAGCTGTTTGCATGTTTTATAAAGCAGTTTGTGTGTTTTATAAAGCTGTTTGCGTGTTTTATGACGCTGTTTGCGTGTTTTATAAAACTCTGCATGTTTTATAAAGCTGTTTGCGTGCTTTATAAAGCTATGCATATTTTATAAAGGGGTTTGCTTGTTTTATGAAGTTGCATGCGTCTTTTATAAACATTTTGCATGTTTTATAAAGCTGTTTGCGTGTTTTATAAAGCTGTTTCTGTGTTTTATAAAGCTATTTGTGTGTTTCATGAATCAGTTTGCGTGTTTTATGAAGCTGTTTGTGTGTTTTTTAAAGCTGTTAGCGTGTTTTATAAAGATCTGGGATGTTTTATAAAGCGGTTTGTGTGTTTTATAAAGCGGTTTGTGTGGTTTATAAAGCGGTATATGTGTGTTTTATAAAGCGGTTTGTGTGTTTTATAAAGCTATTTGTGTGTCTTATAAATCTGTTTGCGTATTTTATTAAGCGGTATCTGTGTTTTATATAGCTGTCTGTTTGTTTTATAAAGCTGTTTGTGTGTGTTATAAAGTTGTTTGTGTGTTTTATAAAGTTGTTTGTGTGTTTTATGAAGCTGTTGGTGTGTTTTGTAAAGCTGTTTGCGAGTTTTATGAACCAGTTTGCGAGTTTTATAAAGCCCTTTGCATTTTTTATATAGCTGTTTGCGTGTTTTATAATGCTGTTTTTGTGTTTTATGACGCTGTTTGCGTGTTTTATAAAACTCTGCATGTTTTATAAAGTTGTTTCCGTGTTTTATAAAGCTATGCATATTTTATAAAGGGGTTTGCTTGTTTTATAAAGTTGGTTGCGTGTTTTATAAACATTTTGTATGTTTTATAAAGCTGTATGTGTGTTTTATAAAGCTGTTTGCGTGTTTTATAAAGCTGTTTGTGTCTTTTATAAAGCTATTTGTGTGTTTTATAAATCTGCGTGTTTTATAGAGCTGCATGAGTGTTTTATAAAGCTGTTTGTTTGTTTTATGAAGCTGTTTGCGTGGTTTTTGAAGCTGTTTGTGTGTTTAATAACGCTGTTTGTGTGTTTTATAAAGCTGTTTGTGTGTTTTATAAAGATGTTTGTGTGTTTTATAAAGATGTTTGTGTGTTTTATAAAGGTGTTTGTGTGTTTTATAAAGATGTTTGTGTGTTTTATAAAGCTGTTTGTGTGTTTTATAAAGATGTTTGTGTGTTTTATAAAGGTGTTTGTGAGTTTTATATACCTGTTTGTGCAGTTTCTAAAGTTGTTTGTGTGTTTTATAAAGCTTTTTGTGAGTTTTATACACCTGTTTGTGCCGTTTCTAAAGTTGTTTGTGTGTTTTATAAAGCTGTTTGTGTCGTTTCAAAACTTGTTTGCGTTTTTTATAAAGCTGTTTGTATGTTCTATCAAGCTGTTTGAATGTTTTATAAATCTATTTGTGTGTTTTATAAAGCTCTTTGTGTATTTTATAAAGCTGTTTGTGTGTTTTATAAAGCTCTTTGCGTGTCTTATAAAGCTGTTTGTATGTCTAACAAAGCTGTTTGCATGTTTTATAAAGCAGTTGGTGGGTTTTCTAAAGCTGAATGAGTGTCTTATTATGCTGTTTGTGTTTTCTATAAAGCTGTTTGTGAGTTTTATAAAGTTGTTTGTGAGTTTTATGTACCTGATTGTGTGTTTTATAAAGCTGTTTGCGTGTTTTATAAAGTTGTTTGTGCATTTTATAATGCTGTTTGAGTGTTTTATAAAGCTGTTTGCGTTTCTTATAAAGCTGTTTGTATGTTTTATAAAGTGTTTGTGTTTTTTATAAAGCTATCTGCATGTTTTATAATGCTGTTTGCGTGTTTTATGAAGCTGTTTGCGTGTTTGATAAAGCTCTTTGCATGTTTTTTTTAAGCTGTTTGCGTGCTGTATAAAGCGCTTGCATGTTTTATAAAGAGGTTTGCTTGTTTTATAAAGCTGTTTACGTGTTTTATAAAGCTGGTTGCTTGTTTTATGAAGCCCTTTGCGTGTTTTATAAAGCTGTTTGCTTGTTTTATAAGCCTGTTTGGAAGTTCTATTAAGCTGTTTGCGTGTTTTATGAAGCTGTTTGTGTGTTTTGTGAAGGTGTTTGCATGTTTTATGAATCTGTTTGCGTGTTTTATAAAGTTGTTTGTTTGTTTCATGAAGTTGTTTGTGTGTTTTATACAGCTGATTGTTTGTTTTAAAAAGCTGTTTGTGTCGTTTCTAAAGTTGTTGTGTATTTTATAAAGCTGTTTGTGTCGTTTCATAACTTGTTTGAGTTTTTTATAAAGCTGCTTGTATGCTCTATAAAGCTGTTTGCCTGTTTTATAAATCTATTTGTGTGTTTTATAAAGCACTTTGCGTGTTTTATAAAGCTACTAGTGTGTCTTACAAAGCTGTTTGCATGTTTTATAAAGCAGATTATGTGTTTCATAAAGCTGATTGTGTGTTTTATAAAGCTCATTGCATGTTTTATAAAGTTGTTTCCGTGTTTCATAAGCCTGTTTGGAAGTTCTATAAAGTGGTTTGTTTGTTTTATAAAGCTGATTATGTGTTTTATAATGGTATTTGTGTCTTTTATAAATCTGTTTGCGTGTTTTATAAAGGTGTATGTGTGTTTTGTAAAGCTGTTTGTCTGTTTTATGAAGTTGTTTGCGTGTTTATAAAGCTGTTTGATGTTTAATAAAGCTGTTTGTGTGTTTTATAAAGCTGTTTGTTTGTTTTATAAAGCTGTTTGTGAGTTTATGTACCTGATTGTGTGTTTTATAAAGCTGTGTGTGTGTTTTATAAAGTTGTTTGTCTGTTTTTTACAGCTGTTTGTATGTTTTATAAAGCTGTTTGCGTTTCTTATAAAGCTGTTTCTGTGTTTTATAAAGCTGTTTGTGAGTTTTCTATACTGGTTATGTAGTTTCTAAAGTTGTTTGAGTGTTTTAGAAAGCTGTACGTGTGCTTTATAAACTTGTACCTGTGTCTTTTAGAAATCTGTTTGCGTGTTTTATAAAGCTGTTTTTGTTTTTTACACAGCTGTTTGCGTGTTTTATGAAACTGTATTTCCATTTAATAAAGCTGTTTCTGTGTTTTCCAAACCAGTATTTGTGTTTTATAAAGCTGTTTGTGTTTCTTATAAAGCTGCTTGTGTGATTTATAATGCTGTTTGTGGGCTTTATAAAGCATTTTGCACGTCTTATAAAGCTCTTTGCATGTACTATAAAGCTGTTTGTGTGTTTTCCAAACCAGTATTTGTGTTTTATAAAGCTGTTTCTGTTTCTTATAAAGCTGTTTGTGTGATTTATAATGCTGCTTGTGGGCGTAATAAAGCATTTTGCGTGTCTTATAAAGCTCTTTGCATGTTCTATAAAGCTGTTTGCTTGTTTTATAAATGTGTTTGTGTGTTTTATAAAGCTGTTTGTGTGTTTTATCAAGCTGTTTATGTGTTTCCTGAAGTTGTCTGGGTGTTTTGTAAAGCTGTATGTGTGTTTTATGAAGTTGTTTGTGTGTTTTATACACCTGTTTGTGTGTTTTATGTAGCTGTTTGTGTGTTTTATGTAGCTGTTTGTGTGTTTTATAAAGCTGTTTGTGTGTTATTTAAAGCTGTTTGTGTGTTTCATAAAACTGTTTGTGTGTTTTCTAAAGCTGTATGTGTGTTTTATGAACCTGTTTGTGTATTTTATTAAGATGTTTGTGTTTTTTATAAAGCTGTTTGTGTGTTTTATAAAACTGTATGTATGTTCTATAAAGCTACTTGCCAGTTTTATAAAGCTGTTTGTGTATTTTATGAAGCTGTTTGTGTGTCTTATAAAGCTGTATTTGTTTCTTATAAAGATGATTGTGTGATTTATAAAGCTTTTTGTGTGTCTTATAACGCTCTTTGTGTTATAAAGCTGTTTGCGTGTCTCATAATGCTGTTTGTGTACCTTATAAAGCTTTTAGCGTGTCTTATAAAGCTCTTTGGATGTGCTGTAAAGCTGTTGCCGTGTTTTACAAAGCTTTTTGCGTGGTTTATATAGTTGTATGGGTGTTTTATGAAGCTGTTTGCGTGTTTTATAAAGCTGTTTGTATGTTTTATAAAGCTGTATGTGTGCTTTATGAAGCTGTATGTCTGTTTTATGAAGCTGCTTGTGTGTTTTATAAAGCCGTTTGTGTGTTTTATTAATCTGTATGTGTGTTTTATAAAGCTGTTTGCCTGTTTTATAAAGCTGTATTGTGTTTTTGAAGAAGTTTGTGTGTTTTATAAAAATTTCTGTGTTTTTTATAAAGCTATTTGTGTCCTCTAAAAAGCTGTTTGTCTGTTTTATAAAACTGTTTTTTGTTTATAAAACTCTTTGTGTGTTTTAGAAAGTTTATTGTGTGTGTAATAAAGTTGTTTGCTTGTTTTATAAAGTTGTTTGCGTGTTTTATAAAGACGTTTGTGTGTTTTATAAAGACGTTTGTGTGTTTTATATAGCTGTTTGTGTGTTTTATAAACTTGTTTGCTTGTTTTATAAAGCTGTTTGTGTGTGTTATAACGCTTTTTGTGTTTTATAAAGTTGTTTGCGTGTTTTATAAAGCAGTTTGCGTGTTTCATATACATGTTTGTGTGTTTTATAAAGCTGTTTGTGTGTTTTATAAAGCTGTTTGTGCGTTTTATAAAGCTGTTTGTGTGTTTTATAAAGCTGTGTGCGTATTTTATAAAGCTGTTTGTGTGTTTTATAAAACTGTTTACATGTTCTATAAAACAGTTTACATGTTCTACAAAACAGTTGGAGTGCTTTATGAAGCTTTGCGTGTTCTATAAAACTGTTAGCATGTTCTGTAAAACAGTTTGCGTTTTTTATAAAACTGTTTGCATGTTTTATAAAACAGTTTTCATGTTCTATAAAACAGTTGGAATGTTTTATGAAACTGCACGTTCTATAGAACAGTCTGTGTGTTTTATAAAACTGTTTGCATTGTTCCATGAAACAGTTTGTGTGTTCTATAAAACCATTGGCATGTTTTAAGAAACTGTTTGCATGTTCAATAAAACAGTTTGCAAGTTCTATAAAACAGTCTGTGTGTTTTATAAAACTGCTTGCATGTTGTATTAAACAGTTTGCATGTTCTGTAAAAAAGTTATCGTGTTCTATAAAACAGTTTGTGTGTTTTTTAAAATTGTTTGCATGTTCTATAAAACAGTTTGCATGTTCCATAAAATAGTCTGTGTCTTCTATAAAACTGTTTGCATGTTCTACAAAACAGTTAGCGTGTTCTGTAAAACAGTTTGCGTGTTTTATAAAACTGTTTGCATGTTTTATAAAATAGTTTGCATGTTCTATTAAACAGCTGGAATGTTTTATGAAACTGTTTGCATGTTCTATAGAACAGTTTGCATGTTCTTTAAGACAGTCTGTGTGTTTTATAAAACTGTATGCACTGATCTATTAACCAGTTTGTGTGTTCTATAAAACAGTTTGTGTGTTTTATAAAACTGTTTGTGTGTTTTATAAAACAGTTTGTGTGTTCTATAAAACAGTTTGTGTGTTTTATAAAACTGTTTGCATGTTTTATAAAACAGTTTGCATTTTCTATAAAACAGTTCGATTTTTTTAAGAAACTGTTTGCATGTTCAAAAAAACAGTTTGCGTGTTCTATGAAACAGTCTGTGTGTTTTATCAAACTGTTTGCATTGTTCGATTAAACAGTTTGTGTGTTCCATAAAATAGTCTGTGTTCTGTAAAACTGTTTGCATGTTCTATAAAGCAGTTAGTGTTCTGTAAAACAGTTTGCGTGTTTTATAAAACAGTTTGCGTGTTTTATGAAACTGCATGTTTTATAAAACAGTTTGTATGTTCTATAAAACAGTGTGTGTGTTTTATAAAACTGTTTGCATTGTTCTATTAAACAGTTTGTGTGTTCTACAAAACAGTTTGCATATTTTATAAAACAGTTTGCATGTTCTATAAAACAATTGGAATGTTTTATGAAACTGTTTGCATCTTCTATAAAACTGTTTGCATGTTCTATATAGTAGTTTGTGTCTTATATAAAACAGTTTGTATGTTCTACAAAACAACTGGAGTGTTTCATTAAGCTGTTTGCATGTACTATAAAACAGTTTGTGTGTTTAATAAAACTGTTTACATGTTCTATAAAACAGTTTATATGTTTTATAAAGCTGTTTGCATGTTCTATAAAAGAATTTGCTTGTTTTATAGAGCTGTTTGCGTGTTTTATAACGCTGTGTGAGTGTTTTATAAAGCTGTTTGTGTATTATAAATCTGTTGGTGCGTTTTATAAAG
Organism: Isurus oxyrinchus; assembly: GCA_026770705.1. Taxonomy (NCBI): domain Eukaryota; kingdom Metazoa; phylum Chordata; class Chondrichthyes; order Lamniformes; family Lamnidae; genus Isurus; species Isurus oxyrinchus. The sequence continues at coordinate 173,757 of JANJGN010000776.1, forward strand.
CTGTTTGTTGTTTTATAAAGCTCTTTGTCTGTTTTATAAAGCTGTGTGCGTGTTTTATAAATCTGTATGTGTGCTTTATAAAGCTGTTTGTTTGCTTATAAAGATGTATGTGTGTTTTATGAAGCTGTTTGTGTGTTTTATAAAGCTGTTTGCGTGTTTTATAAAGCTGTATGTGTGTTTTATGAAGCTGTTTGTGTGTTTTATAAAGCTGTATGTGTGTTTTATGAAGCTGTTTGTGTGTTTTATAAAACTGTTTGTGTCTTTTATAAAGCTGTATGTGTCTTTTATAAAGCTGTTTGTGTGTTATATAAGACTGTCTGTGTGTTGTATAAAGCTGTTTGTTTGTTTTATAAAGTTGTATGTGTCTTTTATGAAGCTGATTGTGTGTATTATAAAGCTGTTTGTGTGTTTTATAAAGCAGTTTGTTTATTTTATAAAGCTGTTTGTGTGTTTTATACATCTGTTTGTTTGTTTTATAAAGCTGCATGTGTCTTTTATAAAGCTGTTTGTGTGTTATATAAAACTGTCTGTGTGTTGTATAAAGCTGTTTGTTTGTTTTATAAAGCTGTATGTGTCTTTTATAAAGCTGTTTGTGTGTTATATAAAACTGTCTGTGTGTTGTATAAAGCTGTTTGTTTGTTTTATAAAGATGTATGTGTCTTTTATGAAGCTGATTGTGTGTTTTATAAAGCTGTTTGTGTGTTTTATAAAGCTGTTTGTTTGTTTTATAAAGCTGTATGTGTCTTTTATAAAGCTGTTTGTGTGTTATATAAAACTGTCTGTGTGTTGTATAAAGCTGTTTGTTTGTTTTATAAAGTTGTATGTGTCTTTTATGAAGCTGATTGTGTGTATTATAAAGCTGTTTGTGTGTTTTATAAAGCAGTTTGTTTATTTTATAAAGCTGTTTGTGTGTTTTATAAAGCAGTTTGTGTATTTTATGAATCTTTATGTGTGTTTTATAAACCTGGTTGTGTGTTTTATGAAGCTGCTTGTGTGCTTTATAAAGCTGTTTGTGCATTTTACAAAGCTGTTTGTGTGTTTTATTAAGCTGTATTTCTGTTTTATAATGTTGTTTGTGCGTTTTAAAAAGCTGCTGTGTGTTTTATAGAATCGTGTGTTTTATAAAGCGCTTATTTAATCATGATGCTTACAAGTTTTAGTAGACCATTTGCCTGCTTTATAAAACTTATTGTGTTTTTTTATAAAGCCGTTGGCAGCTATTGTAAAGCTGTATGTTTAAAAACATTATATATTAGTGTGTTCTAAAGAAAATCCTTACATTTGTTAAAGATGTTGGCATCTTTTATACAAACTATTTGCGTGACTTTATGAATATATTTGCATCTTCTATTGAGCTGAGATATGTAGTTCCTTGTGTGTTTAGAAAGCAGCATATGAGTCGTATAAAACAGTTTGCATGGTTTATAAAGCTTGTTGCATGTTCTATAAAACAGTTTGCCTGTTTTATAAAGCTTTTTGGTTGTTCTGTAAAACAGTTTGCATATTCTATAAATTAGCTTGTGTGTTTTATGAAACAATTTGCAGGTTCTATAAAACAGTTTGCGTGTTTAATAAAACAGTTTGCATGTTCTATAAAACAGTCTGAGTGTTTTATAAAACTGTTTGCATGTTTTATGGAACAGTTTGCATATTCTCTAAAACAGTTGGAGTGTTTTATGGAACTGTTTGCATGTTCTATAAAACAGTTTGCAAGTTCTATAAAAGTAACCATGTTCAATAAAACAGTTTGCATGGTTCATAAAGCTTGTTGCATGTTCTATAAAACAGTTTGCCTGTTTTATAAAGCTTTTTGGTTGTTCTGTAAAACAGTTTGCATATTCTATAAATTAGCTTGTGTGTTTTATGAAACAGTTTGCAGGTTCTATAAAACAGTTTGCGTGTTTAATAAAACAGTTTGCATGTTCTATAAAACAGTCCGAGTGTTTTATAAAGCTGTTTGCATGTTCTCTAAAACAGTTGGAGTGTTTTATGGAACTGTTTGCATGTTCTACAAAACAGTTTGCAAGTTCTATAAAAGTAAGCATGTTCAATAAAACAGTTTGCGTGTTTTATAAAACTGTTCGCATGTTCTATAAAACAGTTAGCATGTTCTGTAAAATAGTTTGGGTGTTTTATAAAACAGTTTGCATGTTTTATATAACAGTTTGCATGTTTTATATAACAGTTTGCATGTTCTATAAAACATTTGTAATGTTTTATGAAACTGTTTGCACGTTCTATAAAACAATCTGCATGTTCTATAAAACAGTCTGTGTGTTTTATAAAACTGTTTGCATGTTCTATCAAACAGTTTGAATGTTCTATAAACCACTTTGCATGTTCTATAAAACAGTTGCAGTGTTTTATGAAACTGTTTGCATGTTCTATAAAACAGTTAGCGTGTTCTATAAAACAGTTAGCGTGTTCTTTAAAACAGTTTGCGTGTTTTATAAAACAGTTTGCTTTTTCTATAAAACTGTTCGAATTTCTTAAGAAACTGTTTGCATGTTTAATAAAACAGAATGCATGTTCTATGAAACAGTCTGTGAAACTGTTTGCATGTTCTATTATACAGTTTGCGTGTTCTATTAAACGGTCTGTGTGTTTTATAAAACTGTTTGCATTGTTCTATTAAACAGTTTGCGTGTTCTATAAAATAGTCTGTGTGTTCTATAAAATTGTTTGTATATTGTATAAAACAGTTAGAGTGTTCTGTAAAACAGTTTGTGTGTTTTATAAAACTGTTTGCATGTTCTATAAAACAGTTAGAGTGTTCTGTAAAACAGTTTGTGTGTTTTATAAAACTGTTTGCATGTTCTATATAGTAGATTGTGTGTTATGTAAAACAGTTTGTATGTTCTATAAAACAACTGGAGTGTTTTATTAAAATGTTTGCATGTACTATAAAACAGTTTGTGTGTTTAATAAAACTGTTTGCATGTTCTAGTAAACAGTTTATATGTTTTATAAAGCTGTTTGCATGTTCTATAAAACAGTTTGCTTGTTTTATAAAGCTGTTTGCGTGTTTTAAAACGCTGTGTGTGTGTTTTATAAAGCTGTTTGTGTATTATAAATCTGTTGGTGTGCTTTATAAAGCTGTTTGTGTGTTATATAAAGCTCTTTGTCTGTTTTATAAATCTGTATGTGTGTTTTACAAAGCTGTTTTATAAAAATGTATGTGTGTTTTATGAAGCTGTTTGTGTGTTTTATGAAGCTGTTTGTGTGTTTTATATAGATGTATGTGTGTTTTATAAAGCTGTTTGCGTGTTTTATAAAGCTGTATGTGTGTTTTATGATGCTGTTTGTGTGTTGTATTAAAATTTTTGTGTTTTTTATAAAGCTGTTTGTGTGTTTTATAAAGCTGTTTGTGTGTTTTATAAAACTGTTTGTGTGCTTTAAAAAGCTGTTTGTGTGTTTCTTATAAAGCTGTTTGTGTCTTTTATAAAGCTGTATGTGTCTTTTCTAAAGCTGTTTGTGTGTTTTATAAACCTGTTTGTTTGTGTGTTATATAAAACTGTCTGTGTGTTGTATAAAGCTGTTTGTTTGTTTTATAAAGTTGTATGTGTCTTTTATGAAGCTGATTGTGTGTATTATAAAGCTGTTTGTGTGTTTTATAAAGCAGTTTGTTTATTTTATAAAGCTGTTTGTGTGTTTTATACATCTGTTTGTTTGTTTTATAAAGCTGCATGTGTCTTTTATAAAGCTGTTTGTGTGTTATATAAAACTGTCTGTGTGTTGTATAAAGCTGTTTGTTTGTTTTATAAAGCTGTATGTGTCTTTTATAAAGCTGTTTGTGTGTTATATAAAACTGTCTGTGTGTTGTATAAAGCTGTTTGTTTGTTTTATAAAGATGTATGTGTCTTTTATGAAGCTGATTGTGTGTTTTATAAAGCTGTTTGTGTGTTTTATAAAGCTGTTTGTTTGTTTTATAAAGCTGTATGTGTCTTTTATAAAGCTGTTTGTGTGTTATATAAAACTGTCTGTGTGTTGTATAAAGCTGTTTGTTTGTTTTATAAAGTTGTATGTGTCTTTTATGAAGCTGATTGTGTGTATTATAAAGCTGTTTGTGTGTTTTATAAAGCAGTTTGTTTATTTTATAAAGCTGTTTGTGTGTTTTATAAAGCAGTTTGTGTATTTTATGAATCTTTATGTGTGTTTTATAAACCTGGTTGTGTGTTTTATGAAGCTGCTTGTGTGCTTTATAAAGCTGTTTGTGCATTTTACAAAGCTGTTTGTGTGTTTTATTAAGCTGTATTTCTGTTTTATAATGTTGTTTGTGCGTTTTAAAAAGCTGCTGTGTGTTTTATAGAATCGTGTGTTTTATAAAGCGCTTATTTAATCATGATGCTTACAAGTTTTAGTAGACCATTTGCCTGCTTTATAAAACTTATTGTGTTTTTTATAAAGCCGTTGGCAGCTATTGTAAAGCTGTATGTTTAAAAACATTATATATTAGTGTGTTCTAAAGAAAATCCTTACATTTGTTAAAGATGTTGGCATCTTTTATACAAACTATTTGCGTGACTTTATGAATATATTTGCATCTTCTATTGAGCTGAGATATGTAGTTCCTTGTGTGTTTAGAAAGCAGCATATGAGTCGTATAAAACAGTTTGCATGGTTTATAAAGCATGTTGCATGTTCTATAAAACAGTTTGCCTGTTTTATAAAGCTTTTTGGTTGTTCTGTAAAACAGTTTGCATATTCTATAAATTAGCTTGTGTGTTTTATCAAACAGTTTTCAGGTTCTATAACACAGTTTGCGTGTTTAATAAAACAGTTTGCATGTTCTATAAAACAGTCCAAGTGTTTTATAAAACTGTTTGCATGTTCTCTAAAACAGTTGGAGTGTTTTATGGAACTGTTTGCATGTTCTACAAAACAGTTTGCAAGTTCTATAAAAGTAAGCATGTTCAATAAAACAGTTTGCGTGTTTTATAAATCTGTATGTGTGTTTTATAAAGCTGTGTGCGTGTTTTATAAAGATGTATGTGTGTTTTATAAAGCTGTTTGTGTGTTTTATTAAAATTTTTGTGTTTTTTATAAAGCTGTTTGTGTGTTTTATAAAGCTGTTTGTGTGTTTTATAAAACTGATGTGTGCTTTATAAAGCTGTTTGTGTCTTTTATAAAGCTGTTTGTGTCTTTTATAAAGCTGTTTGTGTGTTTTATAAACCTGTTTGTGTGTTATATAAAACTGTCTGTGTGTTTTATAAAGCTGTTTGTTTGTTTTATAAAGTTGTATGTGTCTTTTATGAAGCTAATTGTGTGTATTATAAAGCTGTTTGTGTGTTTTATAAAGCAGTTTGTTAATTTCATAAAGCTGTTTGTGTATTTTATAAAGCTTTATGTGTGTTTTATTAACCTGTTTGTGTGTTTTATGAAGCTGCTTGTGTGCTTTATAAAGCTGTTTGTGCATTTTACAAAGCTGTTTGTGTGTTTTATTAAGCTGTATTTCTGTGTTATAATGTTGTTTGTGTGTTTTAAAAAGCTGCTGTGTGTTTTATGGAATTGTGTGTTTTATAAAGCGCTTATTAAATCATGATGCTTACAAGTTTTAGTAGACCATTTGCCTGCTTTATAAAACTTATTGTGTTTTTTATAAAGCCTTTGGCAGCTATTGTAAAGCTGTATGTTTAAAAACATTATATATTAGTGTGTTCTAAAGAAAATCCTTACATTTGTTAAAGATGTTGGCATCTTTTATACAAACTATTTGCGTGACTTTATGAATATATTTGCATCTTCTATTGAGCTGAGATATGTAGTTCCTTGTGTGTTTAGAAAGCAGCATATGAGTCGTGCAAAACAGTTTGCATGGTTTATAAAGCTTGTTGCATGTTCTATAAAACAGTTTGCCTGTTTTATAAAGCTTTTTGGTTGTTCTGTAAAACAGTTTGCATATTCTATAAATTAGCTTGTGTGTTTTATGAAACAGTTTGCAGGTTCTATAAAACAGTTTGCGTGTTTAATAAAACAGTTTGCATGTTCTATAAAACAGTCTGAGTGTTTTATAAAACTGTTTGCATGTTTTATGGAACAGTTTGCATATTCTCTAAAACAGTTGGAGTGTTTTATGGAACTGTTTGCATGTTCTATAAAACAGTTTGCAAGTTCTATAAAAGTAACCATGTTCAATAAAACAGTTTGCGTGTTTTATAAAACTGTTCACATGTTCTATAAAACAGTTAGCATGTTCTATAAAGTAGTTTGGGTGTTTTATAAAACAGTTTGCATGTTCTACAAAACAGTTGGAGTTTTTTATGAAACTGTTTGCATGTTCTATAAAACAGTTTGCGTGTTTTATGAAACAGTTTGCATGTTCTATAAAACATTTGCAATCTTTTATGAAACTGTTTGCATGTTCTATAAAACAATCTGCATGTTCTATAAAACAGTCTGTGTGTTTTGTAAAACTGCTTGCATGTTCTATGAAACAGTTTGAATGTTCTATAAATCACTTTGCATGTTCTACAAAACAGTTGCAGTGTTTTATGAAATTGTTTGTGTGTTCTATAAAACAGTTTGTGTGTTTTATAAAACCGTACGCTGTTCTAAATAATACTCTGGGTGCTCTATAAAACTGTTTGCATGTTCTATAAAACAGTTAGTGTGTTCTATAAAACAGTTAGCGTGTTCTTTAAAACAGTTTGCATGTTCTATAACACAGTTTGCATGTTCAATAAAACAGTTTGTGTGTTTTATAAAACAGTTTGCATATTTTTTAAACAAGTTAGCGTGTTCTATAAAATAGTTTGCATGTTTTAGAAAACTGTTTGCATGTGCTATAAAACAGTTTGCGTGTTTTATCAAACTGTTTGCATTTTCTATAAAACAGTTGGAGTTTTTATGAAACTGTTTGCATAATCAATAAAACTGTTTGCATGTTCTGTAGAACAGTTAGCATGTTCTATAAAACAGTTTGCGTGTTTTATAAAACTGTTTGCAAGTTTTATAAAAGAGTTTGCATTTTTGATAAAACAGTTGGAATATTTTAAGAAACTCTTTGCATGTTCAATAAAACAGTTTGCATGTTCTATGAAACAGTCTGTGCGATTTATGAAACTGTTTGCATTGTTCTATTAAACAGTTTGTGTGTACTATTAAACAGTCTGAGTGTTTTATAAAATTGTTTGCATTGTTCTTTTACACAATTTGCGTGTTCTATAAAACTGTTTGCGTGTTTTATAAAACAATTTGCATGTTCTATAAAACAGTTGGAGTGTTTTATAAAACTGTTTGCGTGTTCTATAGAACAGTGTGCATGTTCTTTAAAACAGTTAGCGTGTTCTATAAAACCGTTTGTGTCTTTTATAAAACTGCATGTTCTCTAAAACAGTTTGTGTGTTTTATAAAACTGTTTGCATGTTTTATAAAACAGTTTGCATGTTCTATTAAACAGTCTGTGTTTTATAGCACTGTTTCCATTGTTCTATTAAACAGTTTGCGTGTTCTATAAAACAGTTGGAGTGTTTTATAAAACTGTTTGCGTGTTCTATAGAACAGTGTGCATGTTCTTTAAAACAGTTAGCGTGTTCTATAAAACCGTTTGTGTCTTTTATAAAACTGTTTGCATGTTCTCTAAAACAGTTTGTGTGTTTTATAAAACTTTTTGCAAGTTCTATAAAACAGTTTGCATATTCTATAAAACAGTTGGAGTGTTTTATAAAACTGTTTGGATGTTCTATTAAACAGTCTGTGTTTTATAGCACTGTTTCCATTGTTCTATTAAACAGTTTGCGTGTTCTATAAGACAGTTTGCATGTTTTATAAAACTGTTTGCAAGTTCTATAAAACAGTTTGCATATTCTATAAAACAGTTGGAGTGTTTTATAAAACTGTTTGGATGTTCTTTAAAACAGTTAGCGTGTTCTATGAAAAAGTTTGCATGTTTTATAAAACTTTTTGCATGTTCTATAAAACTGTTTGTGTGTTCTTTAAAACAGTTTGCATGTTCTATAAAATAGTCTGTGTGTTCTATAAAACTGTTTCCATGTTCTACAAAACATTTTGCATGTTCTATAAAAGTTAGCTTGTTCTATAAAACAGTTTTGTGTTTTATAAAACTGTTTGCATGTTCAATAAAACAGTTTGCATGTTCTATAAATCAATTGGAATATTTCATGAAACTGTTTGCATGTTCAGTAAAACAGTTTTCATGTTCCGTAAAACAGTTAGCATGCTCTATAAAACAGTTTGCATGTTTTATAAAACTGTTTGAATTTTCTATAAAACAGTTCCAATTTTTTAAGAAACTGTTTGCATGTTCAATAAAACAGTTTGCATGTTCTATGAAACAGTTTGTGTGTTTTATGAAACTTTTTGCATTGTTCTATTAAACAGTTTGCATTTTCTATTAAATAGTTTGTGTGTTTTATAAAACTGTTTGCATTGTTCTATTAAACAGTTTGCGTGTTCTATAAGACAGTTTGCATGTTTTATGGTACACTTTGCATGTTCTATAAAACAGTTTGCATGTTCAAAACAACAGTTGGTAGTGTTTTATAAAACTGTTTGCATGTTCAATTAAACAGTTTGCATGTTCTATTAAACAGTCTGTGTTTTATAGCACTGTTTGCATTGTTCTATTAAACAGTTTGCGTGTTCTATAAGACAGTTTGCATGTTTTATAAAACTGTTTGCAAGTTCTATAAAACAGTTTGCATATTCTATAAAACAGTTGGAGTGTTTTATAAAACTGTTTGGATGTTCTTTAAAACAGTTAGCGTGTTCTATGAAAATGTTTGCGTGTTTTATAAAACTGTTTGCATGTTCTATAAAACAGTTGGAATGCTTTATGAAACTGTGTGCATGTAGAATGAATCAGTTTGCATGTTCCATTAAACAATTAGCATGTTCTATAAAAAAGTTTGCTTGTTTTATAAAACTTTTTGCATGTTCTATAAAACTGTTTGTGTGTTCTTTAAAACAGTTTGCATGTTCTATAAAATAGTCTGTGTGTTCTATAAAACTGTTTCCATGTTCTACAAAACATTTTGCATGTTCTATAAAAGTTAGCTTGTTCTATAAAACAGTTTTGTGTTTTATAAAACTGTTTGCATGTTCAATAAAACAGTTTGCATGTTCTATAAATCAATTGGAATATTTCATGAAACTATTTGCATGTTCAATAAAACAGTTTTCATGTTCCGTAAAACAGTTAGCATGCTCTATAAAACAGTTTGCATGTTTTATAAAACTGTTTGTATGTTTTATAAAACAGTTTGAATTTTCTATAAAACAGTTCCAATTTTTTAAGAAACTGTTTGCATGTTCAATAAAACAGTTTGCATGTTCTATCAAACAGTCTGTGTATTTTATAAAACTGTTTGCATTGTTCTATTAAACAGTTTGCGTGATCTATAAGACAGTTTGCATGTTTTATGGTACACTTTGCATGTTCTATAAAACAGTTTGCATGTTCAAAACAACAGTTGGTAGTGTTTTATAAAACTGTTTGCATGTTCTATAAAACAGTTTGTGTGTTTTATAAAACATTTTGCATGTTCTTTAAACCAGATAGCGTGTTCTATAAAACAGTTTGCGTGTTTTACAAAACGGTTTATAAAGCTGTTTGAAGGTTCTATAAATCAGTCGACGTGTTTTATAAAGCTATTTGCATGTTCCACGAAACAGCTTGCGTGTTCTATAAAGCTATTTGCATGTTTTATAAAGCTGTATGTGTGTTGTATAAAATAGTTTGTGTGTTCTATAAAGCTGTTTGCATTTTTTATAAAGCTGTTTACATGTTCTATATAACAATTTGTGTGTTCTATAAAGCTGTTTGTGTGTTTTATAAAACTGTTTGCATTGTTCTATTAAACAGTTTGTGTGTTCTATAAGACAGTTTGCATGTTTTATGGTACACTTTGCATGTTCTATAAAACAGTTTGCATGTTCTATGAAGCAGTTTCCGTGTTTTATAAAACTGTTTGCATGTTCTATAAAACAGTTTGTGTGTTTTATAAAACAGTTTGCAATTTCTTAAAACCAGTTACCATGTTCTATAAAACAGTTTGCGTGTTTTATAAAATTGTTTGCATTTTCTAGAAAACAGTTGGAGTGTTTTATGAAACTGTTTACATAATCAATAAAACAGTTAGCATGTTCTATAAAACAGTTTGCATGTTTTATAAAACTGTTTGCATGTTCTATTAAACAGTTAACATTTTCTATGAAGTAGTATGGGTGTTTTATAAAACTGTTTGCATGTTCTAAAAAAAAGTTTGCATGTTCTACACAAGAGTTGGACTGTTTTATGAAACTGTTTGCGTGTACTATAAAACTGTTTGCGTATTCTTTAAAACAGTTAGCATGTCCTATAAAACAGGTTGCGTGTTTTATAAAACTGATGGCATGTTTTATAAAATAGTTGGCATTTTATATAAAATAGTTTTTTAAGAAGCTGTTTGCTTGTTCAATAAAACAGTTTGCATGCTCTATGAAACAGTCTGTGTGTTTTATTAAACTGTTTGAGTTGTTCTATTAAACAGTTTGCATGTACTATTATACAGTCTAAGTGTTTTATAAAACTGTTTGCATTGTTCTATTAAACAGATTGCCTGTTCTATAAAACAGTTTCCGTGTTTTATAAAAGTGTTTGCATGTTCTATAAAACAGTTGGAGTGTTTTATAAAACTGTGCATGTTCTATATAACAGTTTATGTGTTTTATAAAACAGTTTTCATGTTCTATAAAACAGTTGGAATGTTTTATGAAACTGCATGTTCTATAGAACAGTTTGCATGTTCTATTAAACAGTCTGTGTGATTTATAAAACTGTTGGCATTGTTCTATTAAACTGCTTGCGTGTTCTATAAAACAGTTTTCGTTTTTAATAAAACCGTTGGCATTGTTTTATTAAACAGATTGCGTATTCTATAAAACAGTTTGCGTGTTTTATAAAACAGTTTGCATGTTCTATTAAACAGTTTGGATGTTCTATAAAACAGTTGGAGTGATTTATAAAACTGTTTGCGTGTTTTATATAACAGTTTGTGTGTTTTATATAGCAGTTTGCACTTTCTTTAAAACAGTAAGCGTGTTCTATAAAACAGTATGCATGTACTATAAATCAGTTTCCGTGTTTTATGAAACAGTTTGCATTTTCTATAAAACTGTTGGAATTTTTTTATGAAACTGTTTTCATATTCAATAAAACAGTTTGCATGTTCTACGAAACGGTTTGTATCTTTTATGAAACAGTTTGCATGTTCTATAAAACAGTTTGCATGTTCTACAAAACAGTTGGAATGTTTTATGAAACTGCATGCTCTATAAAACTGTTTGCGTGTTTTTAAAACAGTTTGCATGTTCTTTAAAATTGTCTGTGTGTTCTATAAAACTGTTTCCATGTTCTATAAAACAGTTAGCGTGTTCCATAAAAGAGGTTGCGTGTTTTATAAATCTGATGGCATATTTTATAAAACAGTTTGCATTTCCTATAAAACAGTTGGAACTTTTTAAGAAACTGTTTGCATGTTCAATAAAACAATTTGCATGTTCTATGAAACAGTCTGTGTGTTTTATGAAACTGTTTGCACTGTTCTATTAAACAGTTTGCGTGTTCTAGAAAACATTTAGAGTGTTTTATAAAACTGTTTGCGTGTTTTATAAAACAGTTTGTGTGTTTTATATAGCAGTTTGCACGTTCTTTAAAACAGTTAGTGTGTTCTATAAAACATTATACATGTACTATAAAAAAGTTTCCGTGTTTTATGACACTGTTTGCATTTTCTATAAAACTGTTGGAGTTTTTTATGAAAATGTTTGCATATTCAATAAAACAGTTTGCATGTTCTATAAAACAATTAGCGTGTTCTATAAAACACTTTGCTTGTATTATAAAACTTTTTGCATGTTCTATAAAACAGTTGGAATGTTTTATGGAACTGTTTGCATGTTCAATAAAACAGTTTGCATGTTCTACAAAATATTCTGTGTGTTCTATAAAACTGTTTGCATGTTCTATAAAACAGTTAGCGTGTTCGATAAAACAGTTTGAGTGTCTTATAAAACTGTTTGCATGTTTTATAAAACTGTTTGCATTTTCTAGAAAACATATGAATTATTTTAAGGAACTGTTTGCATGTTCAATACAACAGTTTGCATGTTCTATGAAACGGTGTGTATGTTTTATGAAAATGCTTGCATGTTCAATACAACAGTTTGATTGTTCAATAAAACAGTCTGTGTGTTTTATAAAACTGTTTTCATGTTCTATTAAACATTTTGCGTATTCTATAAAACAGTTGGAGTGTTTTATGGAACTCTGTGCATGTTCTACAAAACATTTTGCATGTTCTATAAAAGTTAGTTGTTCTATAAAACAGTTTGTGTGTTTTATAAAACTGTTTCCCTGTTCTATAAAACAGTTAGCGTATTCTATAAAATAGATTTGGTGTTTTATAACACAGTTTGCATGTTCTATAAAACAATTTGAATGTTTTATGAAACTGTTTGCATGTTCAATAAAAGAGTTTGCATGTTCCATAAAACAGTTTGCATGTTCTATAAAACTGTTTGTGTGTTCTTAGAAACAAATTGCATGTTCTATAAAATAGTCTATGTGCTCTATAAAACTGTTTACATGCTCTATAAAACAGTTAGCATGTTTTATAAAATAGTTTGCGTGTTTTATAAAACTGTTTGCATGTTCTATAAAACAGTTTGCATGTTCTACAAAACAGTTGGACTGTTTTATGAAACTGTTTGTGTGTACTATAAAACTGTTCGTGTGTTCTTTATAACAGTTTGCATGTTCTATAAAATAGTCTGTGTGTTCTATAAAACTGTTTGCATGTTGTATAAAACAGTTATCGTGTTCTATAAAACAGGTTACATGTTTTATCAAACTGATGGCATGTTTTATAAAACAGTTTGCATTTTCTATAAAACAGTTGGAATTTTTTAAGAAACCATTTGCGTGTTCTATAAAACTGTTTGCATGTTCTATAAAACAGTTTGTGTGTTTTATAAAACATTTTGCATGTTCTTTAAACCAGATAGCGTGTTCTATAAAACAGTTTGCGTGTTTTACAAAACGGTTTATAAAGCTGTTTGAAGGTTCTATAAATCAGTCGACGTGTTTTATAAAGCTATTTGCATGTTCCACGAAACAGCTTGCGTGTTCTATAAAGCTATTTGCATGTTTTATAAAGCTGTATGTGTGTTGTATAAAATAGTTTGTGTGTTCTATAAAGCTGTTTGCATTTTTTATAAAGCTGTTTACATGTTCTATATAACAATTTGTGTGTTCTATAAAGCTGTTTGTGTGTTTTATAAAACTGTTTGCATTGTTCTATTAAACAGTTTGTGTGTTCTATAAGACAGTTTGCATGTTTTATGGTACACTTTGCATGTTCTATAAAACAGTTTGCATGTTCTATGAAGCAGTTTCCGTGTTTTATAAAACTGTTTGCATGTTCTATAAAACAGTTTGTGTGTTTTATAAAACAGTTTGCAATTTCTTAAAACCAGTTACCATGTTCTATAAAACAGTTTGCGTGTTTTATAAAATTGTTTGCATTTTCTAGAAAACAGTTGGAGTGTTTTATGAAACTGTTTACATAATCAATAAAACAGTTAGCATGTTCTATAAAACAGTTTGCATGTTTTATAAAACTGTTTGCATGTTCTATTAAACAGTTAACATTTTCTATGAAGTAGTATGGGTGTTTTATAAAACTGTTTGCATGTTCTAAAAAAAAGTTTGCATGTTCTACACAAGAGTTGGACTGTTTTATGAAACTGTTTGCGTGTACTATAAAACTGTTTGCGTATTCTTTAAAACAGTTAGCATGTCCTATAAAACAGGTTGCGTGTTTTATAAAACTGATGGCATGTTTTATAAAATAGTTGGCATTTTATATAAAATAGTTTTTTAAGAAGCTGTTTGCTTGTTCAATAAAACAGTTTGCATGCTCTATGAAACAGTCTGTGTGTTTTATTAAACTGTTTGAGTTGTTCTATTAAACAGTTTGCATGTACTATTATACAGTCTAAGTGTTTTATAAAACTGTTTGCATTGTTCTATTAAACAGATTGCCTGTTCTATAAAACAGTTTCCGTGTTTTATAAAAGTGTTTGCATGTTCTATAAAACAGTTGGAGTGTTTTATAAAACTGTGCATGTTCTATATAACAGTTTATGTGTTTTATAAAACAGTTTTCATGTTCTATAAAACAGTTGGAATGTTTTATGAAACTGCATGTTCTATAGAACAGTTTGCATGTTCTATTAAACAGTCTGTGTGATTTATAAAACTGTTGGCATTGTTCTATTAAACTGCTTGCGTGTTCTATAAAACAGTTTTCGTTTTTAATAAAACCGTTGGCATTGTTTTATTAAACAGATTGCGTATTCTATAAAACAGTTTGCGTGTTTTATAAAACAGTTTGCATGTTCTATTAAACAGTTTGGATGTTCTATAAAACAGTTGGAGTGATTTATAAAACTGTTTGCGTGTTTTATATAACAGTTTGTGTGTTTTATATAGCAGTTTGCACTTTCTTTAAAACAGTAAGCGTGTTCTATAAAACAGTATGCATGTACTATAAATCAGTTTCCGTGTTTTATGAAACAGTTTGCATTTTCTATAAAACTGTTGGAATTTTTTTATGAAACTGTTTTCATATTCAATAAAACAGTTTGCATGTTCTACGAAACGGTTTGTATCTTTTATGAAACAGTTTGCATGTTCTATAAAACAGTTTGCATGTTCTACAAAACAGTTGGAATGTTTTATGAAACTGCATGCTCTATAAAACTGTTTGCGTGTTTTTAAAACAGTTTGCATGTTCTTTAAAATTGTCTGTGTGTTCTATAAAACTGTTTCCATGTTCTATAAAACAGTTAGCGTGTTCCATAAAAGAGGTTGCGTGTTTTATAAATCTGATGGCATATTTTATAAAACAGTTTGCATTTCCTATAAAACAGTTGGAACTTTTTAAGAAACTGTTTGCATGTTCAATAAAACAATTTGCATGTTCTATGAAACAGTCTGTGTGTTTTATGAAACTGTTTGCACTGTTCTATTAAACAGTTTGCGTGTTCTAGAAAACATTTAGAGTGTTTTATAAAACTGTTTGCGTGTTTTATAAAACAGTTTGTGTGTTTTATATAGCAGTTTGCACGTTCTTTAAAACAGTTAGTGTGTTCTATAAAACATTATACATGTACTATAAAAAAGTTTCCGTGTTTTATGACACTGTTTGCATTTTCTATAAAACTGTTGGAGTTTTTTATGAAAATGTTTGCATATTCAATAAAACAGTTTGCATGTTCTATAAAACAATTAGCGTGTTCTATAAAACACTTTGCTTGTATTATAAAACTTTTTGCATGTTCTATAAAACAGTTGGAATGTTTTATGGAACTGTTTGCATGTTCAATAAAACAGTTTGCATGTTCTACAAAATATTCTGTGTGTTCTATAAAACTGTTTGCATGTTCTATAAAACAGTTAGCGTGTTCGATAAAACAGTTTGAGTGTCTTATAAAACTGTTTGCATGTTTTATAAAACTGTTTGCATTTTCTAGAAAACATATGAATTATTTTAAGGAACTGTTTGCATGTTCAATACAACAGTTTGCATGTTCTATGAAACGGTGTGTATGTTTTATGAAAATGCTTGCATGTTCAATACAACAGTTTGATTGTTCAATAAAACAGTCTGTGTGTTTTATAAAACTGTTTTCATGTTCTATTAAACATTTTGCGTATTCTATAAAACAGTTGGAGTGTTTTATGGAACTCTGTGCATGTTCTACAAAACATTTTGCATGTTCTATAAAAGTTAGTTGTTCTATAAAACAGTTTGTGTGTTTTATAAAACTGTTTCCCTGTTCTATAAAACAGTTAGCGTATTCTATAAAATAGATTTGGTGTTTTATAACACAGTTTGCATGTTCTATAAAACAATTTGAATGTTTTATGAAACTGTTTGCATGTTCAATAAAAGAGTTTGCATGTTCCATAAAACAGTTTGCATGTTCTATAAAACTGTTTGTGTGTTCTTAGAAACAAATTGCATGTTCTATAAAATAGTCTATGTGCTCTATAAAACTGTTTACATGCTCTATAAAACAGTTAGCATGTTTTATAAAATAGTTTGCGTGTTTTATAAAACTGTTTGCATGTTCTATAAAACAGTTTGCATGTTCTACAAAACAGTTGGACTGTTTTATGAAACTGTTTGTGTGTACTATAAAACTGTTCGTGTGTTCTTTATAACAGTTTGCATGTTCTATAAAATAGTCTGTGTGTTCTATAAAACTGTTTGCATGTTGTATAAAACAGTTATCGTGTTCTATAAAACAGGTTACATGTTTTATCAAACTGATGGCATGTTTTATAAAACAGTTTGCATTTTCTATAAAACAGTTGGAATTTTTTAAGAAACCATTTGCGTGTTCTATAAAACAGTTTGCATGTTCTATAAAACAGTTTGTGTGTTTTATAAAACTCTTTGCATGTTCTATAAAACAGTTTGCATGTTCTATTAAACAGTAGGAGTGTTTTATAAAACTGTGCATGTTCAATAAAAATGTTTGTGTGTTTTATAAAACTGTTTGCATGTTCTATAAAACAGTTAGCGTGTTCTATAAAACAGTTGGACTGTTTTATGAAACTGTTTGTGTGTACTATTAAAATGTTTGTGTGTTCTTTAAAACAGTTTGCATGATCTATAAAATAGTATGGGTGCTTCATACAATTGTTTGCATATTCTGTAAAACAGTTGGAATGTTTTATGAAACTGTTTGCATGTTCAATAAAACAGTTTGCATGTTCTATGAAACAGTCTGAGTGTTTTATAAAACTGTTTACATTGTTCTATTAAACAGTTTGCTTGTTCCATAAAACAGTTTGTGTGTTTTATAAAACTCTTTGCATGTTCTATAAAACAGTTTGCATGTTCTATTAAGCAGTAGGAGTGTTTTATAAAACTGTGCATGTTCTATAAAACAGTTTGTGTGTTTTATAAAACAGTTTGCATGTTCTATAAAACAATTGGAATGTTTTATGAAACTGTTTGCATGTTCAATAAAACAGTTTGCATTTTCTATAAAACAGTTGGAATTTTTTAAAAGACTGTTTGCATGTTCAATAAAACAGTTTGCATGTTCTATGAAACAGTCTGAGTTTTTTATAAAACTGTTTACATTGTTCTATTAAACAGTTTGCTTGTTCCATAAAACAGTTTGTGTGTTTTATAAAACTCTTTGCATGTTCTATAAAACAGTTTGCATGTTCTATTAAACAGTAGGAGTGTTTTATAAAACTGTGCATGTTCTATAAAACAGTTTGTGTGTTTTATAAAACAGTTTGCATGTTCTATAAAACAATTGGAATGTTTTATGAAACTGTTTGCATGTTCAATAAAACAGTTTGCATTTTCTATAAAACAGTTGGAATTTTTTAAAAGACTGTTTGCATGTTCAATAAAACAGTTTGCATGTTCTATGAAACAGTCTGAGTTTTTTATAAAACTGTTTACATTGTTCTATTAAACAGTTTGCTTGTTCCATAAAACAGTTTGTGTGTGTTATAAAACTCTTTGCATGTTCTATAAAACAGTTTGCATGTTCTATTAAACAGTAAGCGTGTTCTATAAAACAGTTTGCTTGTTTTATAAAACTTTTTGCATGTTTTATAAAACAGTTTGGATGTTCTACAAAACAGTTGGACTGTTTTATGAAAAAGTTTGCATGTTCTTTAAAACAGTTCGCATGTCCAATAAAACAGTCTGTGTGTTCTGTAAAACTGCATGTTCTATAAAACTGTTATTGTGTTCTATAAAACAGGTTGGGTGTTTTATAAAACTGATGGCATGTATTTAAAACAGTTTGCATTTTCTATAAAACAGTTGGAATTTTTTAAGAAACTATTTGCATGTTCAATAAAACAGTTTGCATGTTCTATGAAACAGTTTGCATTTTCCATAAAACAGTTAGCGTGTTCTATAAAAGAGTTTGCTTGCTTTATAAAACTGTTTGCATGTTCCATAAAACAGTTTGTATGTTCTACAAAACAGTTGGACTGTTTTATGAAACTGCTGTGTGTACTATAAAACTATTTGCGTGTTCTTTATAACAGTTTGCAAGTTCTATAAAATTGTCTGTGTGTTCTATAAAACTGTTTGCATGTTGTATAAAACAGTTATCGTGTTCTATAAAACAGGTTGTGTGTTTTATCAAACTGATGGCATGTTGTATAAAACAGTTTGCATTTTCTATAAAACAGTTGGAATTTTTTAAGAAACTATTTGCATGTTCAATAAAACAGTTTGCATGTTCTATGAAACAGTTTGCATTTTCCATAAAACAGTTAGCGTGTTCTATAAAAGAGTTTGCTTGCTTTATAAAACTGTTTGCATGTTCTATAAAACAGTTTGTATGTTCTACAAAACAGTTGGACTGTTTTATGAAACTGCTGTGTGTACTATAAAACTATTTGTGTGTTCTTTATAACAGTTTGCATGTTCTATAAAATTGTCTGTGTGTTTTATAAAACTGTTTGCATGTTGTATAAAACAGTTATCGTGTTCTATAAAACAGGTTGTGTGTTTTATCAAACTGATGGCATGTTGTATAAAACAGTTTGCATTTTCTATAAAACAGTTGGAATTTTTTAAGAAACCGTTTGCGTGTTCTATAAAACTGCTTGCATGTTCTATAAAACAGTTTGCATGTTCTATTAAACAGTAGGAGTGTTTTATAAAACTGTGCATGTTCTGTAAAACAGTTTGTGTGTTTTATAAAACTTTTTGCATTTTCTATAAAACATTTGGAAATTTTTAAGAAACTGTTTGAATATTCAATAAAACAGTTTGCATGTTCTATGAAACGGTTTGTATCTTTTATGAAACTGTTTGCATGTTCAATAAAACAGTTTGTATGTTGTATAAAACAGTCTGTGTGTTTTATAAAACTGTTTGCATGACCTATTAAACAGTTTGCATATTCCATAAAACAGTTGGAGTGTTTTAAGGAATGTTTGCATGTTCTACAAACCATTTTGCATGTTCTATAAAAGTTAGCTTGTTCTATAAAACAGTTTGAATTTTTTATAAAACTGCTTCATGTTCTATAAAACAGTTCGCATGTTCTATAAAATAGTTTGGGTGTTTTATAAAACAGTCTGCATGTTCTATAAAACAATTGGAATGTTTTATGAAACTGTTTGCATGTACAATAAAACAGTTTGCATGTTCCATAAAACAGTTTGCATGTTCTATAAAACTGTTTGTGTGTTCTTTGAAACAAATTGCATGTTCTAAAAAATAGTCTATGTGTTCTATAAAACTGTTTGCATTGTTCTATAAAACAGTAAGCGTGTTCTATAAAACGGTTTGCTTGTTTTATAAAACTGTTTGCATGTTTTATAAAACAGTTTGCATGTTCTACATAACAGTTGGACTGTTTTATGAAAAAGTTTGTGTTTTCTGTAAAACTGTTTGCATGTTCTATAAAACTGTTATTGTGTTCTAAAAAACAGGTTGGGTGTTTTATAAAACTGATGGCATGATTTATAAAACAGTTTGCATTTTCTATAAAACAGTTGGAATTTTTAAAGAAACTGTTTGCATGTTCAATAAAACAGTTTGCATGCTCTATGAAACAGTCTGTGTTTTATATGAAACTGTTTGCATTGTTCTATTAAACAGTTTGTGTGTACTAATAAACAGTCTGAGTGTTTTATAAAACTGTTTGCATTGTTCTATTAAACAGTTTGCATGTTCTATAAAACAGTTTGCGTGTTTTATAAAACACTTTGCATGTTCTATAAAACAATTGGAATGTTTTATGAAACTGTTTCCATGTTCAATAAAACAGTTTGCATGTTCCGTAAAACACTTTGCATGTTCAATAAAACTGTTTGTGTGTTCTTTGAAACAATTTGCATGTTCTCAAAAATAGTCTGTGTGTTCTATAAAACTGTTTACATGTTCTATAAAACAGTTAGCGTGTTCTATAAAACAGTTTGCTTGTTTTATAAAACTGTTTGCATGTTTTATAAAACAGTTTGCATGTTCTACAAAACAGTTGGGCTGTTTTATGAAACTGTTTGCGTGTACATAAAACTGTCTATGTCTTCTTTAAAACGGTTTGCATATTCTATAAAACTGTCTGTGTGTTCTGTAATACTGTTTGCATGTTGTATAAAAAAGTTAGCTTCTTCTATAAAACAGTTTGCAAGTTTTATAAAACAGTTTACATGATCTGTAAAACAGTTTGCATGTTCCACAAAATAGTCTATGTGTTCTATAAAACTGTTTAAACAGTAAGCATGTTCTATAAAACAGTTTGCTTGTTTTATAAAACTGTTTGCATGTTTTATAAAACAGTTTGCATGTTCTACAAAAGAGTTGGACTGTTTTATGAAAAAGTTTGTGTGTTCTGTAAAACTGTTTGCATGTTCTGTAAAACTGTTATCGTGTTCTAAAAAAACAGGTTGGGTGTTTTATAAAACTGATGGCATGATTTATAAAACAGTTTGCATTTTCTATAAAACAGTTGGAATTTTTAAAGAAACTGTTTGCATGTTCAATAAAACAGTTTGCATGCTCTATGAAACAGTCTGTGTTTTATATGAAACTGTTTGCATTGTTCTATTAAACAGTTTGTGTGTACTAATAAACAGTCTGAGTGTTTTATAAAACTGTTTGCATTGTTCTATTAAACAGTTTGCATGTTCTATAAAACAGTTTGCGTGTTTTATAAAACACTTTGCATGTTCTATAAAACAATTGGAATGTTTTATGAAACTGTTTCCATGTTCAATAAAACAGTTTGCATGTTCCGTAAAACACTTTGCATGTTCAATAAAACTGTTTGTGTGTTCTTTGAAACAATTTGCATGTTCTCAAAAATAGTCTGTGTGTTCTATAAAACTGTTTACATGTTCTATAAAACAGTTAGCGTGTTCTATAAAACAGTTTGCTTGTTTTATAAAACTGTTTGCATGTTTTATAAAACAGTTTGCATGTTCTACAAAACAGTTGGGCTGTTTTATGAAACTGTTTGCGTGTACATAAAACTGTCTATGTCTTCTTTAAAACGGTTTGCATATTCTATAAAACTGTCTGTGTGTTCTGTAATACTGTTTGCATGTTGTATAAAAAAGTTAGCTTCTTCTATAAAACAGTTTGCAAGTTTTATAAAACAGTTTACATGATCTGTAAAACAGTTTGCATGTTCCACAAAATAGTCTATGTGTTCTATAAAACTGTTTAAACAGTAAGCATGTTCTATAAAACAGTTTGCTTGTTTTATAAAACTGTTTGCATGTTTTATAAAACAGTTTGCATGTTCTACAAAAGAGTTGGACTGTTTTATGAAAAAGTTTGTGTGTTCTGTAAAACTGTTTGCATGTTCTGTAAAACTGTTATCGTGTTCTAAAAAAACAGGTTGGGTGTTTTATAAAACTGATGGCATGATTTATAAAACAGTTTGCATTTTCTATAAAACAGTTGGAATTTTTTAAGAAACTGTTTGCATGTTCAATAAAACAGTTTGCATGCTCTATGAAACAGTCTGTGTTTTATATGAAACTGTTTGCATTGTTCTATTAAACAGTTTGCGTGTACTAATAAACAGTCTGAGTGTTTTATAAAACTGTTTGCATTGTTCTATTAAACAGTTTGCATGTTCTATAAAACAGTTTGCGTGTTTTATAAACACTTTGCATGTTCTATAAAACAGTAGGAGTGTTTTATACAACTGTTTCCATGTTCTATAAAACAGTTAGCGTGTTCTATAAAACAGGTTGCGTGTTTTATAAAACTGATGGCATGTTTTATAAAATAGTTTGCATTTTCTATAAAACAGTTGGAATTGTTTAAGAAACCGTTTGCGTGTTCTATAAAACAGTTTGCATGTTGTATGAAACTGTTAGCATGTTCTATAAAACAGTTTGCCTGTTTTATAAAACTGTTTGCATATTCTATAAAACAGTTTGCATGTTCTACAAAACAGTTGGACTGTTTTATGAAAATCTTTGTGTGTACTATTAAACTGTTTGCGTGTTCTTTAAAACAGTTTGAATGATCTATAAAATAGTATGGGTCTTTTATAAAACTGTTTGCATATTCTATAAAACAGTTGAAATGTTTTGTGAAACTGTTTGCATATTCAATAAAAGAGTTTGCATTTTCTTTAAAACAGTTAGCGTGTTCTATAAAACAGTTTGCTTGTTTGATAAAACTGTTTGCATGTTCTATAAAACAGTTTGCATGTTCTACAAAACAGTTGGACTGTTTTATGAAACGGTTTGCGTGTACTATAAAACTGTGTGCGTGTTCCTTAAAACAGTTTGCATGTTCTATAAAATTGTCTGTGTGTTCTATCAAACTGTTTGCATGTTCTATAAAACATTTGGAGTGTTTTATAAAACTGCATGTACTATAAAACAGTTTATGTGTTTTATTAAACAGTTTGCATGTTCTATAAAACTGTTTGCATGTTCTATAGAACAGTTTGCATGTTCTATTAAACATTCTGTGTGTTTTATAAAACTGTTTGCATTGTTCTATTAAGCTGTTTGCATGTTCTATAAAACAGTTTGCATTTTTTATAAAACTGTTTGCATTGTTCTATTAAACACTTTGCGTGTTCTATAAAACAGTTTGCGTGTTTTATAAGACTGTTTGCATGTTCTATAAAACAGATTGTATGTTCTACAAAACAGTTGGACTGTTTTATGAAACTGCGTGTTTTATAAAACAGTTTGTGTGTTTTACATAGCAGTTTTCACGTTCTTTAGAAGAATAAGTGTGTTCTATAAAACAATACATGTACTATAAAACAGGTTCCGTGTTTCATGAAACTGTTTGCATTTTCTATAAAACTGTTGGAGTATTTTATGAAACTCTTTGCATGTTCTGTAGAACAGTTTTCATGTTCTATAAAACAGTCTGTGTGTTTTATAAAACTGTTTGCATTGTTCTATTAAGCTGTTTGCATGTTCTATAAAACAGTTTGCATTTTTTATAAAACTGTTTGCATTGTTCTATTAAACACTTTGCGTGTTCTATAAAACAGTTTGCATGTTTTATAAAACTGTTTGCATGTACTATAAAACAGTTTGCATGTTCTACAAAACAGTTGGACTGTTTTATGAAACTGTTTGTTTTATAAAACAGTTTGTGTGATTTATATAGCAGTTTGCACGTTCTTTAAAACAGTAAGCGTGTTCTATAAAACAATACATGTAGTATAAAACAGGTTCCGTGTTTTATGAAACTGTTTGCATTTTCTATAAAACTGTTGGAGTTTTTTATGAAACTGTTTGCATGTTCTATAGAACAGTTTGCATGTTCTATAAAACAATTAGTGTGTTCTGTAAAACACTTTGCTTGTTTTATAAAACTGTTTGCATGTTCTGTAAAACAGTTGGAATGTTTTATGGAACTGTTTGCATGTTCAATAAAACAGTTTGCATGTTCTATAAAAAAGTTAGCTTCTTCTATAAAACAGTTTGCAAGTTTTATAAAACTGTTTACATGATCTGTAAAACAGTTTGCATGTTCCACAAAATAGTCTGTGTGTTTTATAAAACAGTTTGCATGTTCTATAAAACAATTGGAATGTTTTATGAAACTGTTTGCAAGTTCAATAAAACAGTTTGCATGTTCTATAAAACAATTGGAATGTTTTATGAAACTGTTTGCATGTTCAATAAAACTGTTTGCATGTTCCATAAAACACTTTGCATGTTCAATAAAACTGTTTGTGTTTTCTTTGAAACAATTTGCATGTTCTCAAAAATAGTCTATGTGTTCTATAAAACTGTTTACATTTTCAATAAAACAGTTAGCGTGTTCTATAAAACAGTTTGCTTGTTTTATAAAACTTTTGCATGTTTTATAAAACAGTTTGCATGTTCTACAAAACAGTTGGACTGTTTTATGAAACTGTTTGCGTGTACATAAAACTGTTTGCATGTTCTTTAAAACGGTTTGCATGTTCTATAAAATTGTCTGTGTGTTCTGTAAAACAGTTTGCATGTTCTATGAAACAGTGTGTGTGATTTGTGAAAATGTTTGCATTGTTCTATTAAACAGTTTGCGTGTACTAATAAACAGTCTGTGTGTTTTATAAAACTGTTTGCACTGTTCTATAAAACAGTTTGCATGTTCTATAAAACAGTTGGAATGTTTTATGGAATTGTTTGCATGTTCAATAAAACAGTTTGCATGTTCTATAAAACAGTTTGCATGTTCTATATAACTGTTTGCTTGTTTTATAATGTTTGTGTGTTTTATAAAACAGCTTGTGTGTTTTATATAGCAGTTTGCACTTTCTTTAAAACAGTTAGCCTGTTCTATAAAACAGTATGCATGTAGTATAAAACAGTTTCCGTGTTTTATGAAAATTTGCATTTTCTATAAAACTGTTGGAGTTTTTTATGAAACTGTTTGCATGTTCTATAGAACAGTTTGCATGTTATATTAAACAGTCTGTATGTTTTATAAAACTGATTGCATTGTTCCATTAAACTGTTTGCATGTTCTATAAAACAGTTTGCATTTTTGTAAAACTGTTTGCATTGTTCTATTAAACACTGCGTGTTCTATAAAACTTTGCGTGTTTTATAAAACTGTTTGCATGTTCTATAAAACAGTTTGCATGTTTTATGAAACTGTTTGCATGTTCTATAAAACAGTGTGCGTGTTTTATAAAACTGTTTGCATGTTCTACAAAACATTTAGACTGTTTTATGAAACTGTGTGTTTTATAAAACAGTTTGTGTGTTTTATATAGCAGATTGCAAGTTCTTTAAAACAGTATGCGTGTTCTATAAAACAGTATACATGTACTATAAATCAGTTTCTGTGTTTTATGAAACTGTTTGCACTTTCTATAAAATTGTTGGAGTTTTTTATGAAACTGTTTGCATATTCAATAAAACAGATTGCATGTTCTATATAACAATTAGCGTGTTCTGTAAAACACTTTGCTTGTTTTATAAAACTGTTTGCATGTTCTATAAAACAGTTGGAATGTTTTATGGAACTGTTTGCATGTTCAATAAAACAGTTTGCATGTTCTATAAAACAGTTGGAATGTTTTATGGAACTGTTTGCAGGTTCAATGAAACAGTTTGCATGTTCTATAAAACAGTTAGCGTATTCTATAAAACAGTTTGCGTGTTTTATAAAACTGATGGCATGTTTTATAAAATAGTTTGCATGTTCTATAAAACAGTTGGAATGTTTTATGGAATTGTTTGCATGTTCAATAAAACAGTTTGCATGTTCTATAAAACAGTTAGCGTATTCTATAAAACAGGTTGCGTGTTTTATAAAACTGATGGCATGTTTTATAAAATAGTTTGCATGTTCTATAAAACAGTTTGCATGTTCTATAAAACAGTTTGTGTGTTTTATAAAGCTTTTTGCATGTTCTATAAAACAGTTTGCATGTTCTGTAAAACTGCTTGCTTGTTTTATAATGTTTGTGTGTTTTTTATAAAACAGTTTGTGTGTTTTATATAGCAGTTTGCACTTTCTTTAAAACAGTTAGCCTGTTCTACAAAACAGTATACATGTACTAGAAAACAGTTTCCGTGTTTTATGAAACTGTTTGCATTTTCTATAAAACAGTTGGAATGTTTTATGAAACTATTTGCATATTCAATAAAACAGTCTGCATGTTCTATAAAACAATTAGCGTGTTCTGTAAAACACTTTGCTTGTTTTATAAAACAGTTTGCATGTTCTATAAAACAGTTGGAATGTTTTATGGAACTGTTTGCATGTTGAATAAAACAGTTTGCATGTTCTATAAAAAAGTTAGCTTCTTCTATAAAAAAGTTTGAAAGTTTTATAAAACTGTTTGCATGATTTGTAAAACGGTTTGCATGTTCCACAAAATAGTCAGTGTATTCTATAAAACTGTTTGCATGTTCCATAAAACAGTTAGCGTGTTTGATAAAACAGTTTGCATGTTTTATGAAACAGTTTGCATTTTCTATAAAACATATGGAATTTTTAAAGAAACTGTTTGCATGTTCAAAAAAGTGTTTGCATGTTCTATGAAACGGTTTGTATGTTTGATGAAACTGCATGCTCAATAAAACAGTTTGCATGTTCTATTAAACAGTTTGCATGTTCTAAAAACAGTTTGCGTGTTTTATAAAGCTTTTTGCATGTTCTATAAAACAGTTTGCATGTTTTATAAAACTGTTTGCTTGTTTTATATAGCAGTTTGCACTTCCTTTAAAACAGTTAGCCTGTTCTATAAAACAGTATGCATGTAGTATAAAACAGTTTCCGTGTTTTATGAAACTGTTTGCATTTTCTATAAAACTGTTGGAGTTTTTTATGAAACTGTTTGCATGTTCTATAGAACAGTTTGCATGTTCTATTAAACAGTCTGTGTGTTTTATAAAACTGTTTGCTTTGTTCTATCAAACTGTTTGCATGTTCTATAAAACAGTTTGCATTTTTTATAAAACTGTTTGCATTGTTCTATTAAACACTTTGCGTGTTCTATAAAACTTTGCATGTTTTATAAAACTGTTTGCATGTTCTATAAAACAGTTGGACTGTTTTATGAAACTGCGTGCTTTATAGAACAGTTTGTGTGTTTTATATAGCAGTTTGCACGTTCTTTAAAACAGTAAGCGTGCTCTATAACACAGTATACATGTACTTTAAATCAGTTTCCGTGTTTTATGAAACTGTTTGCATATTCAATAAAACAGTTTGCATGTTCTATATAACAATTAGCGTGTTCTGTAAAACACTTTGCTTGTTTTATAAAACTCTTTGCATGTTCTATAACACAGTTGGAATGTTTTATGGAACTGTTTGCATGTTGAATAAAACAGTTTGCATGTTCTATAAAAAAGTTAGCTTCTTCTGTAAAACAGTTTGAAAGTTTTATAAAACTGTTTGCATGATCTGTAAAACAGTTTGCATGTTCCACAAAGTAGTCTGTGTGTTCTATAAAACTGTTTGCATGTTCCATAAAACAGTTAGCGTGTTTGATAAAACAGTTTGCATGTTTTATAAAACTGTTTGCATGTTTTATGAAACGGTTTGCATTTTCTATAAAACATATGGAATTTTTAAAGAAACTGTTTGCATGTTCAATAAAAGAGTGTGCATGTTGTATGAAACGGTTTGTATGTTTTGTAAAACTGTTTGCAGGTTCAATAAAACAGTTTACATGTTCTATAAAACAGTTTGCATGTTTTATAAAGCTTTTTGCATGTTCTACAAAACTGTTTGCATGTTCTATAAAACTGTTTGCATGTTCTATAAAACTGTTTGCTTGTTTTATAATGTTTGTGTGTTGTATAAAACAGTTTGTGTGTTTTATATAGCAGTTTGCACTTTCTTTAAAACAGTTAGCCTGTTCTATAAAACAGTATGCATGTAGTATAAAACAGTTTCCGTGTTTTATGAAACTGTTTGCGTTTTCTATAAAACAGCGGGATTGTTTTATAAAACTGTGCATGTTCTATAAAACAGTTTGTGTGTTTTATGAAACTGTTTGCATGATCTATAGAACAGTTTGCATGTTCTATTAAACAGTCTGTGTGTTTTATAAAACTGTTTGCATTGTTCTATTAAACAGTTTGCGGGTACTAGTAAACAGTCTGATTGTTTTATAAAACTGTTTGCATTGTTCTATTTAACAGTTTGCATGTTCTATAATACAATTTGTGTGTTTTATAAAACTCTTTGCATGTTCTATAAAACATTTTGCATGTTCTATAAAACATTAGGACAGTTTTATAAAACTGTGCATGTTCTATAAACCCTTTGTGTGTTTTATAAAACAGTTTGTGTTTTTTATAAAACTGTTTGCATTGTTCTTTTAAACAGTTTGCATGTTCTATAAAACAGTTTGCGTGTTTTATAAAACTGTTTGCATGTTCTATAATACAATTTGCGTGTTTTATAAAACTCTTTGCATGTTCTAAAAAACATTTTGCATGTTCTGTAAAACAGTAGGACAGTTTTATAAAACTGTGCATGTTCTATCAAACCGTTTGTGTGTTTTATAAAACAGTTTGTGTTTTTTATAAAACTGTTTGCATTGTTCTTTTAAACAGTTTGCATGTTCTATAAAACAGTTTGCGTGTTTTATAAAACTGTTTGCATGTTCTATAAAACAGTTTGCATGTTCTATAAAACAGTTGGAGTGTTTTATAGAACTGTTTTGCGTGTTTTATATACAGTTTGTGTGTTTTATATAGCAGTTTGCAAGTTCTTTAAAACAGTTAGCATATTCTATAAAACAGTATACATGTACTAGAAAACAGTTTCCGTGTTTTATGAAACTGTTTGCATTTTCTATAAAACTGTTGGGTTTTTTATGAAACTGTTTGCATATTCAATAAAACAGTTTGCATGTTCTATAAAACAGTTTGCGTGTTTTATAAAGCTTTTTGCATGTTCTATAAAACAGTTTGCATGTTCTATAAAACTGTTTGCTTGTTTTGTAATGTTTGTGTGTTTTATAAAACAGTTTGTTTGTTTTATATAGCTGTTTGCACTTTCTTTAAAACAGTTAGCTTGTTCTATAAAACAGTATGCATGTAGTATAAAACAGTTTCCGTGTTTTATGAAACTGTTTGCATTTTCTATAAAACTGTTGGAGTTTTATATGAAACTGTGTGCATGCTCTATTGAACAGTTTGCATGTTCTATTAAACAGTCTGTGTGTTTTATAAAAGTGTTTGCATTGTTCTATTAAACAGTCTGTGTGTTTTATAAAAGTGTTTGCATTGTTCTATTAAACTGTTTGCATGTTCCATAAAACAGTGGGCATTTTTTATAAAACTGTTTGCATTGTTCTATTAAACACTTTGCATGTTCTATAAAACTTTGCGTGTTTTATAAAACTGTTTGCATGTTCTATAAAACGGTTTGCATGTTCTACAAAACAGTTGGACTGTTTTATGAAACTGCATGCTTTATAACACAGTTTGAGTGTTTTATATAGCAGTTTGCACGTTCTTTAAAACAGTAAGTGTGCTCTATAACACAGTATACATGTACTATAAATCAGTTTCCGTGTTTTATGAAACTGTTTGCATATTCCATAAAACGGTTTGCATGTTCTATAAAACAATTAGCGTGTTCTGTAAAACACTTTGCTTGTTTTATAAAACTGTTTGCATGTTCTATAAAACAGTTGGAATGTTTTATGGAACTGTTTGCATGTTCAATAAAACAGTTTGCATGTTCTATAAAATGTTAGCTTCTTCTATAAAACAGTTTGCAAGTTTTATAAAACTGTTTGCATGATCTGTAAAACAGTTTGCATGTTCCACAAAGTAGTCTGTGTGTTCTATAAAACTGTTTGCATGTTCCATACAACAGTTAGCGTGTTTGATAAAACAGTTTGCATGTTTTATAAAACTGTTTGCATGTTTTATGAAACGGTTTGCATTTTTTATAAAACATATGGAATTTTTAAAAGAAACTGTTTGCATGTTCAATAAAAGAGTTTACATGTTCTGTAAAACAGTTTGCATGTTTTATAAAGCTTTTTGCATGTTCTATAAAACTGTTTGCATGTTCTATAAAACTGTTTGCTTGTTTTATAATGTTTGTGCGTTTTATAAAACAGTTTGTGTGTTTTATGTAGCAGTTTGCACTTTCTTTAAAACAGTTAGCCTGTGCTATAAAACAGTATGCATGTAGTATAAAATAGTTTCCGTGTTTTATGAAACTGTTTGCATTTTCTTTAAATCAGCGGTAGTCTTTTATAAAACTGTGCATGTTCTATAAAACTGTTTGTGTGTTTAATAAAAGTGTTTGCATTGTTCTATTAAACAGTTTGCGTGTACTAGTAAACAGTCTGATTGTTTTATAAAACTGTTTGCATTGTTCTATTTAACATTTTACATGTTCTATAATACAGTTTGCGTGTTTTATAAAACTCTTTGCATGTTCTATAAAACAGTTTGCATTTTCTATAAAACAGTAGGACTGTTTTATAAAACTGTGCATGTTCTATAAAACCGTTTGTGTGTTTTATAAAACTGTTTGCGTTTTTTAGAAAAATGTTTGCATTGTTCTATTAAACAGTTTGCGTGTTCTATAAAACAATTTGCGTGTTTTATAAAACTGTTTGCATGTTTTATAAAACAGTTTGCGTGTTCTACAAAACAGTTGGACTCTTTTATGAAACTGTTTGCGTGTTCTTTAAAATGGTTTGCATGTTCTATAAAATAGTTATCATGTTCTATTTAACAGGATGGGTGTTTTGTAAAACTAATGGCATGTTTTAAAAAATAGTTTGCATTTTTGATACAACATTTGGAATATTTTAAGAAACTCTTTGCATGTTCAATAAAACAGTTTGCATGTTCTATGAAACAGTCTGTGTGATTTATGAAACTGTTTGCATTGTTCTATTAATCAGTTTGTGTGTACTAATAAACAGTCTGAGTGTTTTATAAAACTGTTTGCATGTTCTATTAGACAATTAGCATGTTCTATAAAACATTTTGCTTGTTTTATAAAACTTTTTGCATTTTCAATAAAACAGTTGGAATGTTTTATGGAACTGTTTGCATGTTCAATAAAACAGTTTGCATGTTCTATAAAACAATTAGCGTGTTCTATAAAACAGTTTGCATGATCTGTAAAACAATTTGCATGTAATACAAAACGTTTGGAGTGTTTTATGAAAGTCTTTGCGTGTTCTATAAAACATGTTGCATGTTCTATAAAATAGTCTGTGGGTTCAATAAAACTGTTTGCATGTTCTATAAAGCAGTTAGTCTGTTCGAGAAAGCAGTTTGCGTCTCTTATAAAACTGTTTGCATGTTTTATAAAACAGTTTGCATTTTCTATAAAACAGTTGGAATTTTTTAAGAAACTGTATGCATGTTCAATGAAATAATTTGCATGTTCTATGAAACGGTGTGTATGTTTTATGAAACTGTGTGTTCAATAAAACAGTTTGCATGTTCTATAAAACAGTCTGTGTTTTATGAAACTGTTTGCATGTTCTATTAAACAGCTTGCATCTTCTGTAAAACAGTTGGAGTGTTTTATGGAACTGTTTACATGTTCTACAAAAGTTAGCTTGTTCTATAAAACAGTTTGCATGTTCTATAAAACAGTTAGCATGTTCTGTAAAACAATTAGCATGTTCTATAAAATAGTTTGTTTTTTTTATAAAACAGTTTGCATGTTCTGTAAAACTATTGGAATGTTTTATGAAACTGTTTGCTTGTTCAATAAAACAGTTTGCATGTTCTATAAAACAGATTGCATGTTCAATAAAACAGTTTGCATGTTCAATAAAACAGTTTGCATGTTCCATAAAACAGTTTGCATGTTCCATAAAAGAGTTTGCATGTTCTATAAAACAGTTTGCAACTTCTATAATACTGTTTGTGTGTTCTTTGAAACAGTTTGCATGTTCTATAAAATAGTCTATGTGTTTTATAACACTGTTTAAATGCTCTATAAAACCGTTAGCGTGTTCCATAAAACAGGTTGCTTGTTTTATAAAACTGTTTGCATGTTTTATAAAACAGTTTGCATGTTCTACAAAACAGTTGGACTGTTTTATGAAACTGTTTGTGTGTACTATAAAACTGTTTGTGTGTTTTTTATAACAGTTTGCATGTTCTATAAAATTGTCTGTTTGATCTATAAAACTGTTTGCATATTCAATAAAACAGTTAGCGTGTTCTATAAAACAGGTTGCGTGTTTTATAAAACTGATGGCATGTTTTATAAAAAAGGTTGCATTTTCTATAAAACAGTTGGATTTTTTGAAGAAACTGTTTGCATGTTCAATAAAACAGTTTGCATGTTCTATGAAACAGTCTGTGTGTTTTATGAAACTGTTTGCATTGTTCTATTAAACAGTTTGTGTGTACTATTAAACAGTCTGAGTGTCTTATAAATCTGTTTGCATTGTTCTATTAAACAGTTTGCATTATCTCTAAAACAGTTTGTGTGTTTTATAAGACTCTTTGCATGCTCTATAAAAGAGTTTGCATGTTCTATAAAACAGTTGGAGTGTTTTATAAAACTGTGCATGTTCTATAAAACAGTTTTTGTGCTTTATAAAAAATG
The DNA here is from genome assembly GCA_026770705.1 of Isurus oxyrinchus. NCBI lineage: Eukaryota > Metazoa > Chordata > Chondrichthyes > Lamniformes > Lamnidae > Isurus > Isurus oxyrinchus. The sequence continues at coordinate 205,817 of JANJGN010000776.1, forward strand.
TTTGCATGTTCTTTAAAACAGTTGGAATGTTTTATGAAACTGTTTGCATGTTCCATAGAACAGCTTGCATGTTGTAATAAACAGTGTGTATGTTTTATAAAACTGTTTGCATTGTTCTATTAAACTGTTTGCGGTTTCTTTTAAAAAGTTTGTGTTTTTTATAAAACTGGTTGCATTGTTCTATAAAACAGTTTGCATGTTCTATAAAACAGTTGGAGTGTTTTATAAAACTGTTTGCGTGTTTTATAAAACAGTTTGTGTGCTTTATATAGCAGTTTGCATTTCTTTAAAACAGTTAGCGTCTTCTATAAAACAGTATGCATGTAGTATAAAACAGTGACCTTGTTTTATGAAACAGTTTGCATTTTCTATAAAACTGTTGGAGTTTTTTATGAAACTGTTTGCATATTCAATAAAACAGTTTGCATGTTTTTAAAACAATTAGTGTGTTCTATAAAACACTTTGTTTGTTTTATAAAACAGTTTGCATGTTCTACAAAACAGTTGGAGTGTTTTATGAAACTGTTTGTGTGTTCTGTAAACCAGTTTGCATGTTCTATAAAATAGTCTGTGTGTTCTACAAAACTGTTTCCATGTTCTATAAAACAGTTAGTGTGTTCTGTAAAACAGTTTGCATGTTTTATAAAACTGTTGCATGTTTTATAAAACAGTTTTTTTGTGCTATAAAACAGTTTGTGTGTTCTATAAAGCTATTTGCATGTTTTATGAAGCGGTTTGCATGTTCGAAAAACAGTTTGTGTGTTCTATAATACACTTTGAGTATTTTATAAAACTGTTTGCAGGTTCTTTAAAACAGTTGGAATGTTTTATGAAACGGTTTGAATGTTCAGTATAACAGTTTGAATGTTCCATGAAACAGTTCGTGTGTTCTATTAAACAGTTGATTTATAAAACAGTTTGCATGTTCTACAAAACAGTTGGAATGTTTTAGGAAACAGTTTGTGTGTGCTATTGAACTGTTTGCGTGTTCTTTAAAACAGTTTGCATGTTCTATAAAATAGTCTGTGTGTTCTATAAAACTGTTTGCATGTTCTATAAAACAATTGGAATGTTTTTTGAAACTGTTTGCATGTTCAATAAAACAGTTTGCATGTTTCATAAAACAGATGGCTTGTTTTATAAAACTGTTTGCATGTTCTATAAAACAGTTTGCATGTTCAAGAAACTGTCTGTGTGTTCTTTGAAACTGTTTGCATGTTCTATAAAATTGTCTATGCGTTCTATAAAACTGTTTACAAGTTCTATAAAACAGTTAGCGTGTTCTATAAAAGAGTTTGCATGTTCTATGAAACAGTCTGTGTGTTTTATAAAATTATTTGCATTGTTCTATTAAACAGTTTGCGTGTTATATAAAATATGTTGCATGTTTATACAACTGTTTGCATTTTCTATAAAGCAGTTTGCATGTTCTACATAACAGTTTGAGTGTTTTATGAAACTGTTTACATGTTCTTTAAAACAGTTTGCATGTTCTATAAAATAGTCTGTGTTTTCGATAAAACTTTGCATGTTCCATAAAACAGTTAGCGTGTTCGATAAAAGAGTTTGCGTGTTTTATAAAACTGATTGCATGTTTTATAAAACAGTTTGCATTCTCTATAAAACATTTGGAATTTTTTAAGAAACTGTTTGCATGTTCAATAAAAAAATTTGCATGTTCTATGAAACGGTGTGTATGTTTTATAAAACTGTTTGCACGTTCAATAAAACAGTTTGCAAGTTCTATAAAACAGTCTGTGAGTTTTATAAAACTGCTTGCATGTTCTATTAAACAGTTTGCATGTTCTATAAAACAGTTGGAGTGTCTTGTGGAACTGTTTGCATGTTCTACAAAGCATTCTGCATGTTCTTTAAAATAGTTTGGGTGTTTTATAAAACAGTTTGCATGTTCAATAAAACAGTTTGCATGTTCAATAAAACAGTTTGCATGTTCCATAAAACAGTTAGCGTGTTCTATAAAACAGTTTGCTTGTTTTATAAAACAGTTTGCATTTTCTACAAAACAGTTGGAGTGTCTTATAAAATTGTTTGTGTGTACTATACAAATGTTTGATTGTTCCTTAAAACAGTTTGCATGTTCTATAAAATAGTCTCTCTGTTCTATAAAACTGTTTGCATGTTCTATAAAACAGTTTGCATGTTCTACAAAACAGTTGGAGTGTTTTATGGAACTGTTGCATGTTCTATAAAACTTTTTGCATGTTCTATAAAACAGTTTGTGTGTTCTATAAAACTGTTTGCATGTTTTATAAAACAGTTTGCATTTTCTAATAAAACTGTTGGAGTGTTTTATGAAACTGTTTGCATGTTCTATAAAACTGTTTGCATGTTCTTTAAAACAGTTTGCATGTTTTATAAAATAGTGTGTGTGTTCTATAAAACTGCTTGCATTTTCTATAAAACAGTTAGCATGTTCTATCAAACAGTTTTCGTCTTTTATAAAACTCTTTGTATGTTTTATAAAACGGTTTGCATTTTCTATAAAACAGTTGGATTTTTTTAAGAAACTGTTTCCATGTTCAATAAAACAGTTTGAATGTTCAATGAAATTGTCTGTGTGTTTTATGAAACTGTTTGCATTGTTCTATTAAACAGTTTGCATGTTGTATAAACCAGTTTGCGTGTTTTTTTTTAACTGTTTGCATTGTTCTATTAAACAGTTAACGTGTTCTATAAAACAGTTTGCGTGTTTTATAAAACTGTTTGCATGTTCTATAAAACAGTCTGATTGTTCTATAAAACTGTTTGCATGTTCTGTGAAACAAAAAGCGCGTTCTGTAAAACAGTTTGCAATTTTTATAAAACAGTTTGCATCTTCTATAAAACAGTTGGAATGTTTTATTAAACTGTTTCCTAGTTCTATAGAACAGTTTGCATGTTCTATATAAAAGTTTGTGTGTTTTGTAAAACTGTTTGCATTTTCTATTAAACAGTTTGCGTGTTTTTTAAAACAGTTGAAGTGTTTGTTGGTACTGTTTGCATGTTATACAAAACAGTTTGCATGTTCTATAAAACAGTTTGCGTGTTTTATAAAACTGTTTGCATGTTCTATAAAACAGTTTGCATGTTCTATAAAACAGTCTGATTGTTCTATAAAACTGTTTGCATGTTCTGTGAAACATATAGCGTGTTCTGTAAAACAGTTTGCAATTTTTATAAAACAGTTTGCGTCTTCTATAAAACAGTTGGAATGTTTTATGAAACTGTTTCCTAGTTCTATAGAACAGTTTGCATGTTCTATATAACAGTGTGTGTGTTTTGTAAAACTGTTTGCATTGTTCTATTAAACAGTTTGTGTGTTCTGAAAAACAGTTTGTGTGTTTTGTAAAACTGTTTACATTTTCTATTAAACATTTGAAGTGTTTTTTAAAACAGTTGAAGTGTTTGTTGGTACTGTTTGCATGTTCTACAAAACAGTTTGCATGTTCTATAAAATAGTTTGGGTGTTTTATAAAACTATTTGCATGTTCTTTAAAACAGTTGGAATGCTTTATGAAACTGCTTGCATGTTCAATAAAACAGTTTGCATGTTCCATAAAACAGTTAGCGTGTTCTTTAAAACAGTTTGCTTGTTTTATAAAACTGTTTGCATGTTCAATAAAACAGTTTGCATGTTCTATGAAACAGTCTGTGTGTTTTATGAAACTGTTTGCATTGTTCTATTAAACAGTTTGCATTTTCTATTAAATAGTTTGTGTGTTTTATAAAACTGTTTGCATTGTTCTATTATTAAACAGTTTGCGTGTTTAATAAAACTGTTTGCATTAACTATAAAACATTTTGCATGTTCTATAAAACAGTTGGATTGTTTTACAAAACTGTTTGCATGTTCTATCAAACAGTTTGTGTGTTTTATAAAACAGTTTGCATATCCTTTAAAACAGCATGTTCTATAAAACAGATTGTGTGTTTTATAAAACTGTTTGCATGTTCTATATTCCAGTTAACATGTTCTATAAAATAGTTTGGGTGTTTTATAAAGCTGTTTGCATGTTCAATAAAACAGTTTGCATTTTCCATAAAACAGTTAGCGTGTTCTATAAAACAGTTTGCTTGTTCTATAAAACAATTTGCATGTTCTACAAAACAGTTGGAGTGTCTAATAACATTGTTTGCGTGTACTATAAAACTGTTTGCTTGTTCTTTAAACCAGTTTGCATGTTCTATAAAATAGTCTGTGTGTTCCATAAAGCTTTTTGCATGTTCTATAAAACAGTTTGCATGTTCTATAAAACAGTTTGCTTGTTTTATAAAACTTTTTGCATGTTCTATAAAACAGTTAGCATGTTCTATAAAACAGTTTGCTTGTTTTATAAAACTGTTTGCATGTTCTATATAACAGTTAACATTTTCTATAAAATAGTTTGGTTGTTTTATAATGCTGTTTGCATGTTCTATAAAACAGTTGGAATGTTTTATAAAACAGTTTGTATGTTCTATAAAACAGTTGGAGTGTTTTATGAAACTGTTTGCATGTTCTATAAAACAGTTGGAATGTTTTATAAAACAGTTTGTATGTTCTATAAAACAGTTGGAGTGTTTTATGAAACTGTTTGCATTTTCTATAAAACTGTTGGAGTCTTTTATGAAACAGTTTGCACGTTCTATAAGACAGCTTGCGTGTTTTATAACACTGTTTGCATGTTCTATAAAACTTTTAGCATGTTCTATATTAAAGCTGGGGTGTTTTATAAAACAATTTGTATATTCTATAAAACAGTTAGCATATTTTATAAAACAGTTTGCATGTTTTAAAAAACAGTTTCTGTTTTGTATGAAACTGTTGGAGTCCTTTATGAAACTCTTTGCACGTTCTATAAGACAGTTTGCATGTTATATAACACTGTTTGCATGTTCTATAAAACTTTTAGCATGTTCTATATAAAAGCTGGGGTGTTTTATAAAACAATTTGTATATTCTATAAAACAGTTAGCATATTTTATAAAACAGTTTGCATGTTTTAAAAAACAGTTTGCATGTTCTATAAAACATTATGCATGTTCTATAAAATAGTTTTGGTGTTTTATAAAACAGTTGGTATGTTCTATAAAACAGTTGGAGTGTTTTATGAAACTGTTTGCTTGCTTTATAAAACTCTTTGCATGTTCTATAAAACAGTTAGTGTGTTCTATAAAACAGTTTGCTTGCTTTATAAAACTCTTTGCATGTTCTATAAAACAGTTAGCGTGTTCTATAAAACGGTTTGCATGTTTTGTAAAATTTTACAAGTTTTATAAAACAGTTTGCATTTTCTACAAAACAGTTGGATTTTTTTAAGAAACTGTTTGCATGTTCAACAAAACAGTTTGCATGTGCTATAAAACAATCTTTTTGTTTTATAAAACTGTTTGCATGTTCTATTAAACAGTTTGTGTGTTCTATAAAACAGTTGGAGTGTTTTAGGTAACTGTTTGCGTGTTCTACAAAACATTTTGCATGTTCTATAAAAGTTAGCTTGTTATATAAAACAGTTTGTGTTTTTTATAAAACTGTTTCCAGGTTCTATAAAACAGTTTGGGTGTTTTATACAACAGTTTGCATGTTCTATAAAACAATTGGAATATTTTATGAAACTGTTTGCATGTTCAATAAAACAGTTTGCATGTGCTATAAAACAATCTTTTTGTTTTATAAAACTGTTTGCATGTTCTATTAAACAGTTTGTGTGTTCTATAAAACAGTTGGAGTGTTTTAGGTAACTGTTTGCGTGTTCTACAAAACATTTTGCATGTTCTATAAAAGTTAGCTTGTTATATAAAACAGTTTGTGTTTTTTATAAAACTGTTTCCAGGTTCTATAAAACAGTTTGGGTGTTTTATACAACAGTTTGCATGTTCTATAAAACAATTGGAATATTTTATGAAACTGTTTGCATGTTCAATAAAACAGTTTGCATGTTCCATAAAACAGCGTGTTCTATAAAACAGTTGGCTTGTTCTATAAAACTATTTACATGTTCTATAACACAGTTTGCAAGCTCTGTAAAACTGTTTGGGAGTTCTTTGAAACAGTTTGCATGTTCTATAAAATAGTTATGTGTTCTATAAAACAGTTTGCGTGTTTTATAAAACTGTTTGCATGTTTTATAAAACAGTTTGCATTTTCTATGAAACCGTCTGTGTCTTTTACAAAACTGTTTGCATGTTCTATAAAACAGTTAGCATGTTCTGTTAAACAGTTTGCGTGTTTTATATAACTGTTTGCATGTTTTATAAAACAGTTTGAATGTTCTATAAAACAGTGTGTGTGTTTTGTAAAACGGTTTGCATTGTTCTATTAAACAATTAGTGTGTTCTAAAAAACAGTTTGTGGGTTTTGTAAAACTGTTTGCATGTTCTATTAAACAGTTTGCGTGTGCTATAAAAGAGTTGAAGTGTTTTTTGGAATTATTTGCAAGTTCTACAAAACAGTTTACATGTTCTATAAAATAGTTTGGGTGTTTTATAAAACTATTTGCATGTTCTATAAAACAGTTGGAATGTTTTATGTAACTGTTTGCATGTTCTATAAAACAGTTGGAATGTTTTATGAAACTGTTTGCATGATCAATAAAACAGTTTGCATGTTCCATAAAACAGTTGGAGTGTTCTATAAAACAGTTTGCATGTTCCATAAAACTATTTGCATATTCTATAAAACTGTTTGCATGTTCTACCAAACAGTTGGAGTGTTTTATGAAATTGTTTGCATGTTCTATAAAACAGTTTGCATGTTCTTTAAACCATTTACATGTTCTATAAAATAGTCTGTGTGTTCTATAAAACTGTTTGTATATTCTATAAAACATTTAACGTGTTTTTAAAAAGGATTTCGTGTTTTATAAAAATGTTTGCATGTTTTAAAAAAACTGTTTGCATTTTCTATAAAACAGTTCGAATTTTTTAAGAAAGTGTTTGCATGTAAAAAAAAAAAGTATGCATGTTCTATGAAACAGTTTGTGTGTTTTACGGAACTGTTTGCATTGTTCTATTAAACAGTTTGTGTGTTTTATAAAACAGTTTGCATTGTTCTATAAAACAGTTTGCATGTTCTGTAAACCATTTTGTGTGTTTTATGAAACTGCTTGCATTGTTCTATTAAACAGTTTGTGTGTTCTATAAAACAGTTTGCGTGTTTTATAAAACTGTTTGCATGTTCTATAAAACAGTTAGCGTGTTCTATAAAACAGTTTGCTTGTTTTATAAAACAGTTTGCATTTTCTACAAAACAGTTGGAGTGTCTTACAAAATTGTTTGTGTGTACTATACAAATGTTTGCTTGTTCCTTAAAACCGTTTGCATGTTCTATAAAACAGTTAGCATTTTCTATAAAACAGTTTGCATGTTCCACAAAACAGTTGGAGTGTTTTATGAAACTGCTGCATGTTCTATAAAACAGTTGGAGTGTTTTATAAAACTGTTTGCGTGTTTTATAAACCAGTTTGTGTGTTTTATAACGAAGTTTGCATTTTCTTTAAAACATTTAGCGTGTTCTATAAAGCAGTTTGCATGTATTATAAAACAGTTTCTGTGTTTTATGAAACTGTTTGCATTTTCTATAAAACTGTTGGAGTTATTTATGAAACTGTTTGCATATTCAATAAAACAGTTTGCATGTTCTATAAAACCGTTAGTGTGTTCTATAAAACACTTTGCTTGTTTTATAAAACTGTTTGCATGTTCTATAAAACCGTTAGCGTGTTCTATAAAACACTTTGCTTGTTTTATAAAACTGTTTGCATGTTCTATAAAACAGTTGCAATGTTTTATGAAACTTTTTGCATGTTCAATAAAACAGTTTGCATGTTGTATAAAAAAGTTTGTGTATTCTATAAAACAGTTAGCGTGTTCTATAAAACAGTTTGCTTGCTTTATAAAACTGTTAGCATGTTCTATAAAACAGTTGGAGTGCTTTATGAAACCGCTTGCATGTTCTATAAAACTGTTTGCGTGTTCTTTAAAACAGTTTGCATGTTCTATGAAATTGTCTGTGTGTTCTATAAAACTGTTTGCATATTCCATAAAACATTTAACGTGTTCTTTAAAAGAGTTTGCGTGTTTCATAAAAATGTTTGCATGTTTTATAAAACTGTTTGCATTTTCTATAAAACACTTCGAATTTTTTAAGAAACTGTTTGCATGTTCAGTAAAACAGTTTGCATGTTCTATGAATCAGTTTGTGTGTTTTATGAAACTGTTTGCATTGTTCTATTAAACAGTTTGTTTGTTTTATAAAACAGTTTGCATTGTTCTATTAAACAGTTTGCATGTTCTATAACCCAGTTTGCGTGTTTTATAAAACTGTTTGCATTCTTCTATAAAACTTTTAGCATGTTCCATTTAAAAGCGGGGGTGTTTTATAAAACAATTTGCATGTTCTATAAAACAGTTGGAGAGTTTTATTAAACTGTTTGCATGTTCTATAAAACTGTTTGCGTGTTCTTTAAACCATTTGCATGTTCTATAAAATTGTGTGTTCTATAAAACTGTTTGCATATTCTGTAAAACATTTAACGTGTTTTTAAAAAGGTTTTCATGTTTTATAAAAATGTTTGCATGATTTATAAAACTGTTTGCATTTTCTATAAAACAGTTCGAATTTTTAAAGAAACTGTTTGCATGTTCAGTAAAACAGTTTGCATGTTCTATGAAACAGTCTGTGTGTTTTATGAAACTGTTTGCATTGTTCAATTAAACAGTTTGTGTGTTTTATAAAACAGCTTGCATTGTTCTATAAAACAGTTGGAGTGTTTTATAGAACTGTTTGCGTGTTTTATAAACCAGTTTGTGTGTTTTATAACGAAGTTTGCATTTCTTTAAAACAGTTAGCCTGTTCTATAAAGCAGTTTGCATGTTTTATAAAACAGTTTCTGTGTTTTATGAAACTTTTTGCATTTTCTATAAAACTGTTGGAGTTTTTTTATGAAACTGTTTGCATATTCAATAAAACAGATTGCATGTTCTATAAAACCATTTACGTGTTCTATAAAAAACATTGCTTGTTTTATAAAACAGTTTGTATGTTCTATTAAAAAGTTAGCATGTTCTGTAAAACACTTTGCTTGTTTTATAAAACTGTTGCAATGTTTTATGAAACTGTTTGCATGTTCGTAAAACAGCTTGCATGTTGTATAAAAAAGTTAGCATATTCTATAAAACACTTTGCGTGTTTTATGAAACTGTTTGCATGTTCAATAAAACATTTTGCATGTTCCATAAAACAGTTAGCGTGTTGTATAAAACAGTTTGCTTGTTTTATAAAACTGTTTGCATGTTCTACAAAACAGTTGGAGTGCTTTATGAAACCGTTTGCATGTTCTATAAAACTGTTTGCATGTTCTTTAAAACACTTTGCATGTTCTATAAAATAGTCTGTGTGTTCTATAAAACTGTTTGCATATTCTATAAAACATTTAACGTGTTCTTTAAAAGAGTTTGCGTGTTTCATAAAAATGTTTGCATGTTTTATAAAACTGTTTGTATTTTCTATAAAACACTTCGAATTTTTTAAGAAACTGTTTGCATGTTCAGTAAAACAGTTTGCATGTTCTATGAATCAGTTTGTGTGTTTTATGAAACTGTTTGCATTGTTCTTTTAAACAGTTTGTGTGTTTTATAAAACAGTTTGCATTGTTCTATTAAACAGTTTGCATGTTCTATAACCCAGTTTGCATGTTTTATAAAACTGTTTGTATTTTCTATAAAACACTTCGATTTTTTTAAGAAACTGTTTGCATGTTCAGTAAAACAGTTTGCATGTTCTATGAATCAGTCTGTGTGTTTTATGAAACTGTTTGCATTGTTCTATTAAACAGTTTGTGTGTTTTATAAAACTGTTTGCATTGTTCTATAAAACAGTTGGAATGATTTATCAAACTGTTTCCATATTCAATAAAACAGTTTGCTTGTTTTTGAAAACAGTTAGCGTTTTCTATAAAACAGTTTGTGTCTTTTATAAACTGCTTGCATATTCTAAAAAACAGTTTGAATGTTTTATTAAATTGTTTGCATGTTCAATTAAACAGTTTGCATGTTCTATAAAACAGTTTGCATGTTTTATAAAGCTGTTTGCAGGTTCTATAAATCAGTTGATGTATTTCATAAAGCTATTTGCATGTTCTATAAAACAATTTGTGTCTTCTCTAAAGCTATTTGCATGTTTTATAAAGCTGTTTACATGTTCTATAAAACAGTTTGTGTGTTCTATAAAGCTGTTTGCATGTTTTTGAAAGCTATTTGCATGTTCTATAACACAGTTTGTGTGTTCTTTGAAACAGTTTGTGTGTTTTATAAAACAGTTTGCATGTTCTATAAAACAGTTTGTGTGTTTTATGAAAATGTTTGCATTGTTCTATAAAACAGTTGGAATGTTTTATGAAACTGTTTGCATATTCAATACAACAGTTTGCATGTTCTATAAAACAGTTTGCGTGTTTTATAAAACTGTTTACATGTTATATAAAAGAGTTTAGATGTTTTATAAAGCTGTTTGAAAGTTCTATAAATCAGTCGATGTGTTTTATAAAGCTATTTGCATGTTCTACGACAAAGCTTGCGTGTTCTATAAAGCTATTTGCATGTTTTATAAAGCTGTATGTGTGTTTTATAAAATAGTTTGTGTGTTCTATAAAGCTGTTTGCATTTTTTATAAAACTGTTTACATGTTCTATAAAACAGCTTGTGTGTTCTATAAAGCTGTTTGCCTGTTTTATAAAGCTGTTGACATGATCTATAAAACAGTTTGTGTGTAATATAAAACAGTTTGAGTGTTTATAAAACTGTTTGCATGTTTTATAAAACAGTTTATATGTTTATAGTTTATAGAACAGTTTATATGTTTTATATATGTTTGCAGGTTCTATAAATTAGTTGGCATGTTTTATAAAACTGTTTGCATGTTCTATAAAACAGTCTGTGTGTTTTATAAAACTGTTTGCAATGTTCTATAAAACAGTTGGAATATTTTATGAAACTGTTTGCATATTCAATAAAACTGTTTGCATGTTCTATAGAACAGTTTATATGTTTTATAAAGCTGTTTGCAGGTTCTATAAATCAGTTGACGTGTTTTATAAAGCACTTTGCACGTTCAATATATCAGTTGACATGTCTTATAAAGCACTTTGCATGTTCTATAAAACAGTTTGTATGTTCTATGAAGCTACTTCCATGTTTTATAAAGCTGTTTGCATGTTCTATACAATAGTTTGCATGTTTTATTAAACTGTTTGCAGGTTCTATAAAACAGTTTGCATGTTTTATTGAACTGTTTTCAGGTTCTATAAAACAGTTTGCATGTTTTATATAACTTTTTTAATGTTCTATAAATCAGTTGATGTGTTTTATAAAGCTTTTTGCATGATCTATAAAATAGTTTCTGTGTTCTATAAAACTGTTTCCATGTTCTGTAAAACAGTTTGCAAGTTTTATAAAGCTGTTTGCAGGTTCTTTAAGTCAGTTGACGTGTTCTATAAAACTGTTTCGATGTTCTGTAAAACAGTTTGCAAGTTTTATAAAGCTGTTTGCAGGTTCTTTAAATCAGTTGACGTGTTTTATAAAGCTGTTTCCATGTTCAATAAAACAGTTTGTGTGTAATGTAAAAAAGTTTGCTTGTATTACTAAACTGTTTGCATATTCTATAAAACTGTTAACATGTTCTATAAAACAGTTTGTGTGTTCTATAAATCTGTTTGCCTGTTTTATAAAGCTGTTGACGTGATCTGTAAAATAGATTGTGTATAATATAAAACACTTTGCGTGTTTTATAAAACTGTTTGCATGTTCTATAAAACAGTTTGCATGTTCTATAAAACAGTCTGTGTGTTTTATAAAACTGTTTGCATTGTTCTTTTAAACAGTTTGCTTGTCCTGTAAAACAGATTTGCGTGTTTTATAAACTTTTTGCATATTCTAAAAAACAGTTCGAATGTTTTATTAAACTGCATGTTCAATAAAACAGTTTGCATATTCTATAAAACAGGTTCTATAAATCAGTTGATGTGTTTTATAAAGCTATTTGCATGTTCTATAAAACAATTTGTGTGTTCTCTAAAGCTATTTGCATGTTTTATAAAGCTATTTGCATGTTTTATAAAGCTGTTTGCATGTTCTAAAAAACAGTTTGTGTGTTTTATAAAACTGTTTGCATGTTCTATACCATAGAGCACATGTTTTATTAAACTGTTTGCAGGTTCTATCAAACAGTTTGCATGTTTCATAAAGCTTTATCTGTGTTTTAAAAAAGAGTTTGCATGTTTTATAAAACTGTTTGCATGTTCTATAAATCAGTTGATGTGTATTATAAAGCTGTTTGCATGTTCTATGAAACAGTTTGCGTGTTTTATAAAACTGTTTGCATGTTCTATAAAAGAGTTTACATGTTTTATAAAGCTGTTTGAAGGTGCTATAAATCAGTTGACGTGTTCTATAAAGCTATTTGCATGTTCTACGAAACAGCTTGCGTGTTCTATAAAGCTATTTGCATGTTTTATAAAGCTGTATGCATGTTGTATAAAATAGTTTGTGTGTTCTATAAATCTGTTTGCATTTTTTATAAAACTGTTTACATGTTCTATAAAACAGCTTGTGTGTTCTATAAAGCTGTTTGCCTGTTTTATAAAGCTGTTGACATGATCTATAAAACAGTTTGTGTGTAATATAAAACAGTTCGCGTGTTCTATAAAACTGTTTACATGTTCTATAAAATTGTTTGCATGTTCTATAATACAGTCTGTGTGTTTTATAAAACTGTTTGCAATGTTCTATAAAGCAGTTGGAATGTTTTATGAAACTTTGCATATTCAATAAAACAGTTTGTTTGTTCTATAAAACAGTTAGCATGTTCTATAAAACATTTTGTGTATTTTATAAACTGTTTGTATAAATCAGTTGATGTGTTTTATAAAGCTGTTTGCATGTTCTATAAAACAGTTTGTGTGTTCTATAAAACTGTGTGCATGTTCTATAAACAGCTTCTATGTTTTATAAAGCTGTTTGCAGGATCTATAAATCATTTGACATGTTTTATAAAGCTCTTTGCATGTTCTATAAAACAGTTTGTATGTTCTACAAAGCTACTTGCATGTTTTATAAAGCTGTTTGCATCTTCTATACAATAGTTTGCATGTTTTATTAAACTGTTTGCAGGTTCTATAAAACATTTTGTATGTTTTTTTATAACTTTTTTAACGTTCTATAAATCAGTTGATGTGTTTTATAAAGCATTTTGCATGATCTATAAAACAGTTTGTGTGTTCTACAAAACTTTTTCCATGTTCTATAAAACAGTCTGTGCGCTCTATAAAACTGTTTCCATGTTCTATAAAACAGTTTGCATGTTTTATGAAGCTGTTTGCAGGTTCTTTAAATCAGTTGATGTGTTTTATAAAGCTGTTTCCATGTTCAATAAAACAGTTTGTGTGTAATACAAAACAGTTTGTGTGTTTTATTAAACTGTTTGCATGTTCTATAAAACAGTTTGCATGTTCTATAAAACAGTCTGTTTGTTTTATAAAACTGTTTGCATTGTTCTATAAAACAATTGGAATGTTTTATGAAACTGTTTGCATATTCAATAAAACAGTTTGCTTGTTCTGTAAAACAGTTAGCGTTTTCAATAAAACAGTTTGCGTGTTTTATAAACTGTTTGCATAAACAGTTCGAATGTTTTATTAAACTGTTTGCATGTTCTATAAAACAGTTTGCATTTTTATAAAGCTATTTGCATGTTCTATAAAACAATTTGTGTGTTCTCTAAAGCTATTTGCATGTTTTATAAAGCTGTTTACATGTTCTATAAAACAGTTTGTGTGTTTTATAAAACTGTTTGCATGTTCTATACAATGGAGCACATGTTTTATTAAACTGTTTGCAGGTTCTATCAAACAGTTTGCGTGTTTCATAAAGCTGTATCTGTGTTTTAAAAAAGAGTTTGCATGTTTTATAAAACTGTTTGCATGTTCTATAAATCAGTTGACGTGTTTTATAAAGCTGTTTGCATGTTCTATAAATCAGTTGACGTGTTTTATAAAGCTGTTTGCATGTTCTATAAAACAGTTTGTGTGTTTTATGAAACATTTTGCATGTTCTATAAAAGAGTTTAGATGTTTTATAAAGCTATTTGAAGGTGCTATAAATCAGTTGACGTGTTTTATAAAGCTATTTGCATGTTATACAAAACAGCTTGTGTGTTCTATAAAGTTATTTGCATGTTTGATAAAGATGTGTGTGTGTTGTATAAAATAGTTTGCATGTTCTATAAAGCTGTTTGCATTTTTTATTAAACTGTTCACATGTTCCATAAAACAGTTTGTGTGTTCTATAAAGCTCTTTGCCTGTTTTATAAAGATGTTGACGTGATCTATAAAACAGTTTATGTGTAATATAAAACAGTTTGTGTGTTTTATAAAACTGTTTGCAATGTTCTATAAAACAGTTGGAATGTTTTATGAAACTGTTTGCTTATTCAATAAAACAGTTTGCTTGTTCTATAAAACAGTTAGCATGTTCTATAAAACAGTTTGCGTGTTTTGTAAACAGTTTGTATATTCTAAACAACAGTTGGAATGTTTTATTAAACTGTTTTCATGTTCTATAAATCAGTTGACGTGTTTTATAAAGCTGTTTGCATGTTCCATAAAACTGTGTGCACGTTCTATAAAACAATTTATATGTTTTATAAAGCTGATTGCAAGTTCAATAAATCAGTTGACGTGTTTTATAAAGCTCTTTGTATGTTCTATAAAACGGTTTGTATGTTCTATAAAGCTACTTTCATGTTTTATAACGCTGTTTGCATGTTCTATACAATAGTTCGCATGTTTTATTAAACTCTTTGCAGGTTCTGTAAAACAGTTTGCATGTTTTATAACACTGTTTGCATGTTCTATACAATAGTTCTCATGTTTTATTAAACTGTTTGCAGATTCTATAAAACAGTTTGCATGTTTTATATAACTTTTTAATGTTCTATAAATCAGTTGATGTGTTTTATAAAGCTTTTTGCATGATCTATAAAACAGGTTGTGTGTTCTTCAAAACTGTTTGCATGTTCTGTAAAACAGTTTTCATGTTTTATAAAGCTGTTTGTAGGTTCTATAAATCAGTTGACATGTTTTATAAAGCTATTTGCATGAACTATAAAACAGTTTGTGTGCTCTATAAAGCTACTTGCATGTTTTATAAAGCTGTTTGCATATTTTATAAAACAGTCTGTGTGTTTTATAAACTGTTTGCATATTCTAAAAAATAATCGGAATATTTTATTAAACTGTTTGCAGCTTCTATAAAACAGTTTGCTTGTTTCATAAAGCTGTATCTCTGATTTTAAGAACAGTTTGCATGTTTTATAAAACGTTTTGCATGTCTTATAAAACAGTTTGCGTGTTTTATAAACCTGATTGCCTAGTCTATAAAATAGTTTACATGTTTTATAAAGCTGTTTGCATGTTCTGTAAAAAGGTTTGCATGTTTTATAAAGTTGTTTGCAAGTTCTATACAATAGTTCGCATGTTTTATTACACTGTTTGCAGGTTCTACAAAACAGTTGGAATGTTTTATGAAACTGCATATTTAATAAAACAGTTAGCATGTTCTATAAAATAGTTTGTTTGTTTTATAAAACAGTTTGCATGTTCTATGAAACAGTTTGCATGTATTATAAAGTTTTTTGCATGTTCTATACAATAGTTCACATGTTTTATTAAACTGTTTGCAGGTTCTATAAAACAGTTGGAATGTTTTATGAAACAGTTTGCATATTTAATAAAACAGTTAGCGTGTTGTATAAAACAGTTTGTGTGTTCTATAAAACTGTTTGCATGTTCTATAAAACAGTTTGCATGTTTTATTTAGCTGTTTTCACGTTCTATAAATCAGTTCACGTGTTTTATAAAGCTCTTTGCATGTTCTATAAAACAGGTTGTGTCTTCTATAAAGCTATTTGCATGCTTTATAAAGCTGTTTGCATGTTCTATAAAACAGCTTGTGTGTTCGATAAAGCTGTTTCCATGTTTTATAAAGCTGTTTACATGTTCTATAAATCAGTTGACGTGTTTTATAAAGCTATTTGCATGTTCTATAAAACAGTTTGTGTGTTCTATAAAGCTATTTGCATGTTTTATAAAGCTGTTTGTATGTTCTATAAAACTGTTTGCATATTCTATAAAACAGATTGCGTGGTTTATAAAGCTGTATCTGTGTTTTAAAAAACAGTTTGCATGTTTTATAAAGCTTTTTGAATGTTCTATAAATCAGTTGACGTGTTTTATGAAGCTGTTTGCATGTTCTATAAAACATTTTGTGTGTTCTATAAAACTGTTTGCAAGTTCTATAAAACAGTTTGCATGTTTTATAAAGCTGTTTGCAGGTTCTATTAATCAGTTGACGTGTTTTATAAAGCTATTTGCATGTTCTATAAAACAGTTTGTGTGTTCTATAAAGCTATTTGCATTTTTTAAACCTGTTTACATGTTCTATAAAACAGTTTGTGTGTTCTATAAAACAGTTTGCATCTTTTATGAAACTGTTTGCATGTTCTATAAAACAGTTTGCATATTTTATAAAGCTTTTTGCATGTTCTATACAATGGTTCGCATGTTTTATTAAACTGTTTGCGGGTCTATAAAACAGTTTGCGTGGTTTATAAAGTTGTATCTGTGTTTTAAAAAACAGTTTACATGTTTTATAAAAAATTTTGCATGTTTTTAAATCAGTTGATGTGTTTTATAAAGCTGTTTGCATTTTCTATAAAACACTTTGTGTGTTCTTTAAAACAGTCTGTGTGTTTTATAAGACTGTTTGCATTGTTCTGTAAAACAGTTGGAATATTTTATGAAAATCTTGGCATATTCAATGAAACAGTTTGCATGTTTTATAAATTGTTTGCATATTCTTAAAATGATTTGGAATGTTTTATTAAACTGTGTGCATGTTCAATAAAGCAGTTTGCATGTTCTATAAAACAGCTTGCATGTTTTATAAAGCTGTTTGCAGGTTCTAATGATCAGTTGCCGTGTTTTATAAAGCTATTTGCATGTTCAATACTACAGATTGTGTGTTCTAAAAAGCTATTTGCATGTTTTAAAAAGCTGTTTACATGTTCTATGAAACAGTTTGTGTGTTCTATAAAGCTATTTGCATGTTTTATTAAGCTGTTTGCATGTTTTATAAAATAGTTTACATGTTTTATAAAGCTGTTTGCAGGTTCTATAAAACAGTTTGCGTGGTTTATAAATCTGTATCTGTGTTTTAAAAAACAGTTTGCATGTTTTATTAAACTTTTTGCATGTTCTATAAATCAGTTGATGTGTTTTATAAAGCTGCATGTTCTGTAAAACAGTTTGTGTGTGCGTTAAAACAATCTGTGTGTTTTATAAATCTGATTGCATTGTTCTATAAAAAAGTTGGAATGTTTTATGAAACTGTTTGCATATTCAAAAAAAACAGTTTCGTTGTTCTATAAAACAGTTTGCGTGTTTTATAAAATGTTTCCATATTCTAAAAAACATTTGGAATATTTTATTAAAATGTGTGCATGTTCAATAAAACAGTTTGCATGTACATTAAAACAGTTTGCATGTTTTATAAACCTGTTTGCAGCTTCTATAAATCAGTTAACGTGTTTTATAAAGCTATTTGCATGTTCAATAAAACAGTTTGTAACTTCTATAAAGCTATTTGCATGTGTTATAAAGCTGCTTGCATGTTCTATAAAACAGTTTGTGTGTTCTATAAGTTGTTTGCATGTTTTATAAACCTGTTTACATGTTCTATAAAACAGTTTGTGTGTTCTATAAAGCTGTTTGTGTGTTTTATAAAGCGCTTTACATGTTCAATAAAACATTTTGCGTGTTTTATAAAACTGTTTGCATGTTCTATAAAACAGTTTGCATGTTCTATAAAACAGTTTGTGTGTTTTATAACACTGTATCCATTGTTCTATAAATCAGTTGGAATGTTTTATAAAACTATTTGCATATTCAATAAAACAGATTGCATGTTCTATAAAACAGTTAACGTGTTCTATAAAACAGTTTGCGTGTCTTATGAAACTGTTTGCATGTTCAATAAAACAGTTTGCATGTTCTATAAAACAGTTTGAGTGTTTTATAAACCTGTTTGTATGTTCTATAAAACAGTTTACATGTTTTATAGTCATGTTTTCATTTTATATAAAACAGTTTGCATGTTTTATAAAGCTGTATCTCAGTTTTAAAAAACAGGTTGCATGTTTTATTTAAATGTTTGCATGAGTAATAAAACATTTTGCGTGTTTTATAAAACTGTTTGCATGTTCTATAAAAGAGTTTACATGTTTTATAAAGATGTTTGCAAGTTCTATAAAATAGTTCGCCTGTTTTATTAAAATTTTGCAGGTTCTATAGAACACTTGGAATGTTTTATGAAACTGTTTGCAGGTACTATAAATCAGTTGACGAGTTTCATAAAGCTATTTGCATGTTCTATAAAACAGTTTACATGTTTTATAAAGCTTTTTGAAGGTTCTTTAAATCAGTTGACGTGTTTTATAAAGCTATTAGCATGTTCTCTGATACTGCTTGTGTGTTCTATAAAGCTATTTGCATGTTTTATAAAACTGTTTGCGTGTTCTATAAAACAGTTTGTGTGTTCTATAAAACATCTTGCATGTTTTATAAAGCTGTTTGCAGTTTCTATAAATCAGTTGACGAGTTTTATAAAGCTATTTGCATGTTCTATAAAACAGTTTGTGTGTTCTATAAAGCTATTTGCATGCTTTATAAAGTTGTTTGCATGTTCTATACAATAGTTTGCATGTTTTATTAAACTGTTTGAAGGTTCTATTAAACAGTTTGCATGTTTTATAAATCTGTATCTGTGTGATAAAAAACAGTTTGCATGTTTTATAAAACTGTTTGCATGTTCTATAAAACAGTTAACATATTTTATAAAGCTATTTGAAGGCTCTATAAGTCAGTTGACTTGTTTTATAAAGCTATTTTCATGTTCTATGAAACAGTTTGTGTGTTCTATATAGCTATTTGCATGTTTTATTGAACTGTTTGCGTGTTCTATAAAACAGTTTGTGTGTTAAATAAAACATTATACATATTTTATAAAGCTGCTTGAAGGTCTAATGTATCTGTTGACGTGTTTTTTAAAGCGATTTGCATGTTCTATGAAACAGTTTGTGTGTTCTATAAAGCTATTTGCATGTTTTATACAGCTGTTTGCATGTTCTATTAAACAGTTTGTGTGTTCTATAAAGCTGTTTGCATGGTTTATAAAACTGTTTACATGTTCTATAAAACAGTTTATGTGTTATATAAAGCTATTTGCATGTTTTATAAAGCTGTTTCATGTTCTATACAATAGTTCGCATGTTTTATTAAATAGTTTGCAGGTTCTATTAAACAGTTTGCGTGTTTTATAAAGCTGTATCTGTGTTTTAAAAAACAGTTTGCATGTTTTAGAAAACTTTTTGCATGTCTTATAAAACAGTTTGCGTGTTTTATAAAACTGTTTGCATGTTCTACAAAACAGTTAACATGTTTTATAAAGCTGTTTGCATGTTCTATAAAATATTTTGTGTGTTTTATAAAGCCGTATTGTATTACAAAAAAACAGTTTGCATGTTCTATAAAACAGTTTGCATGTTTTATAAAGCTGTTTACAGGTTCTATGGATCAGTTGATGTGTTTTATAAAGCTATTTGCATGTTCTACAAAACAGTTTGCATGTTCTATAAAGCTATTTGCATGTTTTATTAAGCTGTTTGCATGTTCTATAAATGAGTTTACATGTTTTATAAAGCTGTTTCAAGGTTCTATAACTCTGTTGACGTGTTTTATAAAGCTATTTTCATGTAATAATAAACAGTTTGTGTGTTCTATAAAGCTATTTGGATGTTTCATTAAGCTGTTTGCGTGTTCCATAAAACAGTTTGTTTTTTTTTAAAAAAGTGTGTACATGTTCTATAAATCAGTATACATGGTTTATAAAGCTATTTGCATGTTCTATGAAACCGCTTGTGTGTTCTATAATGCTATTTGCATGTTTTATAAAGCTATTTGCGTGTTCTATAAAACAGTGTGTGTTCTTTAAAGCTGTTTGCATGTTTTATAAAACTGTTTTCATGTTCTATAAAACAGTTTGTGTCTTCTATAAAGCTGTTTGCCCGTTTTATACAGCTGTTGATGTGATCTATAAAACAGTTTGTGTGTAATATAAAACAGTTTGCGTGTTTTATTAAACTGTTTGCATGTTCTATGAAACATTCTGTGTGTTTTATAAAACTGTTTGCATTGTTCTATAAAACAGTTGGAAAGTTTTATGAAACTGTTTGCATATTCAAAAAAAAACAGTTAGCCTGTTCTATAAAACAGTTTGCGTGTTTTATAAATTGTTTGCATATTCTAAAAAAAGTTCGAATATTTTATTAAACTACATGTTCAATAAAACAGTTTGCATGTTTTATAAAGCTGTTTGCAGGTTCTATAAATCAGTTGACGTGTTTTATAAAGCTATTTGCATGTTCTATAAAACAGTTTGCGTGTTCTATAAAACAGTGTGCGTGTTTTATAAAATTGCACGTTCTATAAAACAATTTACATGTTTTATAAAGTTGTTTGCATGTTCTATAAAACAGTTTGAGTGTTTTATAAAGCTGTATCTGTGTTTTAAAAAACAGTTTGCATGTTTTATTAAACTTTATGCATGTTCTATAAAACAGTTGACGTGTTTTATAAAGCTGTTTGCAGGTTCTATAAACAGTTTACATGTTTTATAAAGCTGTTTGAAGATTGTATAAATCAGTTAACGTGTTTTATAAAGCTATTTGCATGTTCTATGAAACAGCTTGTGTGTTCTATAAAGCAATTTGCATGTTTTATAAAGCTGTTGGCGTGTTCTATAAAACAGTTTGTGTGTTCTTTACAGCTGTTTGCCTGTTTTATAAAGCTGTTAACGTGATCTATAAAACAGTTTGTGTGTAACATAAAACAGTTGACGTGTTTTATAAAAATATTTGCATGTTCTATAAAACAGTTTGCATGTTCTATAATACAGTTGGAATGTTTTATGAAACTGTTTGCATGATCAATAAAACAGTTAGCATTTCTATAAAACAGTTTGTGTCTTTTATAAACTGTTTGCATATTCAAAAAAACAGTTGGAATGTTTTAGTAAACTGTTTGCATGTTCAATAAAACAGTTTGCATGTTCTATAAAACAGCTTGCATGTTTTATAAAGCTGATTGCAGGTTCTATAAATCAGTTGACAAGTTTTATAAAGCTATTTGCATGTTCTATAAAACAGTTTGTGTGTTCTATAAAGCCATTTACATGTTCTACAAAACAGTTTATGTGTTCTATAAAGCTATTTGCATGTTTTATAAAGCTGTTTGCATGTTCTATGCAGTAGTTCGCATGTTTTATAAAACTGTTTGCAGGTTCTATAAATCAGTTTGCGTGTTTTATAAAGCTGTATCTGTGTTTTTAAAAACAGTTTGCATGTTTTAGAAAACTTTTTGCATGTCTTGTAAAACAGTTTGTGTTTTATAAAACTGTTTGCATGTTCTATAAAACAGTTAACATGTTTTATAAAGCTGCTTGCATTTTCTATAAAATATTTTGCGTGTTTTATAAAGCAGTATTGATTTATAAAAAACAGTTTGCATGTTCTATTAAACAGTTTGCATGTTTTATAAAGCTGTTTGCAGGTTCTATAAATCAGTTTGCGTGTTTTATAAAGCTGTATCTGTATTTTAAAAAACATTTACATGTTTTAGAAAACTTTTTGCATGTCTAATTAAACAGTTTGCATGTTTTATAAAACTGTTTGCATGTTCTATAGAACAGATTACGTTTTATAAAGCTGTTTGCATGTTCTATAAAAGATTTTGCATGTTTTATAAAGCTGTATTGTGTTATAAAAACAGTTTGCATGTTCTATAAAACAGTTTGCATGTTTTATCAAGCTGTTTGCAGGTTCTATAAATCAGTTGACGTGTTCTATAACACTGTTTACATGTTATATAAAACAGTTTGTGTATTCTATAAAGCTATTTGCATGTTTTATAAAGTTGTTTGCATGCTTTATACAATAGTTTGCATGTTTTATTAAACTGTTTGCAGGTCCTGTTAAACAGTTTGCGTGTTTTATGAAGCTGTATCTGTGTTTTAAAAAACAGTTTGCGTGTTTTAGAAAACGTTTTGCATGTCTTATAAAACAGTTTGAGTTTTATAAAACTGTTTGCATGTTCTATAAAACAGTTAACATGTTTTATAAAGCTGCTTACATGTTCTATAAAATATTTTGCGTGTTTTATAAAGCAATATTGATTTATAAAAAACAGTTTGCATCTTCTATTAAACAGTTTGCATGTTTTATAAAGCTGTTTGCAGGTTCTATTAATCAGTTGACGTGTTCTATAAAGCTATTTGCATTTTCTATAAAACAGTTTGTGTGTTCTATAATGCTATTTGCATGTTTTATAAAGCTGTTTGCAAGTTCAATACATTAGTTTGCATGTTTTATTGAACTGTTTGCAGGTTCTATAAATCAGTTTGCGTGTTTTATAAAGCTGTATCTGTATTTTAAAAAACATTTACATGTTTTAGAAAACTTTTTGCATGTCTAATTAAACAGTTTGCATGTTTTATAAAACTGTTTGCATGTTCTATATAACAGATTACATGTTTTATAAAGCTGTTTGCATGTTCTATAAAAGATTTTGCATGTTTTATAAAGCTGTATTGTGTTATAAAAAACAGTTTGCATGTTCTATAAAACAGTTTGCATGTTTTATAAAGCTGTTTGCAGGTTCTATAAATCAATTGACGTGTTCTATAACACTGTTTACATGTTCTATAAAACAGTTTGTGTGATCTATAAAACAGCTTGCATGTTTTATAAAGCTGTTTGCAGTTTCTATAAATCAGTTGACGAGATTTATAAAGCTATTTGCATGTTCTATAAAATAGTTTGTGTGTTCTACAAAGCTATTTGCATGTTTTATAAAGCTGTTTGCATGTTGTATACAATAGTTCGCAGGTTCTATTAAACAGTTTGCAGGTTCTATTAAACAGTTTGCGTGTTTTATGAAGCTGTATCTGTGTTTTAAAAAACAGTTTGCATGTTTTAGAAAACTTTTTGCATGTCTTATAAAACAGCTTGCGTATTTTATAAAACTGTTTGCATGTTCTATAAAACAGTTAACATGTTCTATAAAACAGTTTGCATGTTTTATAAAGCTGTTTACAGGATCTATAGATCAGTTGACGTGTTTTATAAAGCTATTTGCAGGTTCTACAAAACAGTTTTCATCTTCTATGAAGCTATTTGCATGTTTTATTAAGGTGTTTGCATGTTCTATAAAAGAGTTTACATGTTTTATAAAGCTGTTTGGTTCTATAAATCAGTTGACGTGTTTTATAAAGCTATTTTCATGTTCTATGAAACAGCTTGTGTGTTCTATAAAGCTATTTGCATGTTTTAATAAGCTGTTTGTGTGTTCTATAAAACATTTTGTGTTTTTCTAAAACTGTTTGCATGTTCTATAATACAGTTTACATGTTTTATAAAGCTGTTTGCATGTTCTATAAACAGTTTACATGTTTTATAAAGCTGTTTGAAGATTCTATAAATCAGTCAACGTGTTTTATAAAGCTATTTGCATGTTCTATGAAACAGTTTGTGTGTTCTATAAAGCTATTTGCATGTTTTATAAAGCTGTTGGTGTGTTCTATAAAACCGTTTGTGTGTACTTTAAAGCTCTTTGCAGGTTTTATAAAACTGTTTACATGTTGTATAAAACAATTTGTGTGTTCTATAAACCTGTTTGGCTGTTTTATAAAGCTGTTGATGTGATCTACAAAACAGTTTGTGTGTAATATAAAACAGGTTGCTTGTTTTATTAAACAGTTAGCGTGTTCTATAAAACAGTTTGTGTGTTCTATAAAACAGTTTGCGTGTTTTATAAACTGTTTGCATATTCTTAAAAACAGTTTGAATGTTTTATTAAACTGCATGTTCAATAAAACAGTTTGCATGTTCTATAAAACAGTTTGCATGTTTTATGAAGCCGTTTGAAGGTCTAATAAATCGGTTGACGTCTTTTATAAAGCTATTTACATGTTCTTTGGAAGAGTTTGTGTGTTCTATAAAGCTATTTGCATGTTTTATAAAGCTGTTTGCGTGTTCTATAAAACAGTTTGTGTGTTCTATAAAGCTGTTTGCATGTTTTAAAAAACTGTTTACATGTTCTATAAAACAGTTTGTGTGTTCTATAAAGCTGTTTGCCTGTTTTATAAAGCTGTTGACGTGATCTATAAAACAGTTTGTGTGTAACATAAAACAGTTGGCGTGTTTTATAAAAATATTTGCATGTTCTATAAAACAATTTGCATGTTCTATAATACAGTCTGTGTGTTTTATAAAACTGTTTGTGTGTTTTATAAAACTGTTTGTGTGTTTTATAAAACTGTTTGCATTGTTCTATAAAACAGTTGGAATGTTTTATGAAACTGTTTGCATAATCAATAAAACACTTTGCTTGTTCTATAAAACATTTAGAATTTCTATAAAACAGTTTGCGTGTTTTATAAACTGTTTGCATATTCAAAAAAACTGTTGGAATGTTTTAGTAAACTGTTTGTTTGTTCAGTAAAACAGTTTGCATGTTCTATAAAACAGTTTGCATGTTTTATAAAGCTGATTGCAGGTTCTATAAATCAGTTGACGAGTTTTATAAAGCTATTTGCATGTTCTATAAAACAGTTTGTGTGTTCTATAAAGCTATTTGCATGTTTTATAAAGCTGTTTGCATGTTCTATGCAATAGTTTGCATGTTTTATAAAACTGTTTGCAGGTTCGAGAAATCAGTTTGCGTGTTTTATAAAGCTGTATCCGTGTTTTTAAAAAGTTTCCATGTTTTAGAAAACGTTTTGCATGTCTTGTAAAACAGTTTGCGTGTTTTATAAAGCTGTTTGCATGTTCTATAAAAGATTTTGCGCATTTTATAAAGCTGTATTGTGTTATAAAAAACAGTTTGCATCTTCTTTAAAACAGTTTGCATGTTTTATAAAGCTGTATACAGGTTCTATAAATCAGTTGGCATGTTCTATAAAGCTATTTGCATGTTCTATAAAACAGTTTGTGTGTTCTATAAAGCTGTTTCCATGTTTTTTTAAAATTGTTTACATGTTCTATAAAACAGTTTGTGTGTTCTATAAAACAGCTTGCATATTTTTATAAATCTGTTTGCAGTTTCTATAAGTCAGTTGACGAGTTTTATAAAGCTATTTGCATTTTCTATAAAACAGTTTGTGTGTTCTATAATACTATTTGCATGTTTTATAAAGCTCTTTGCAAGTTCTATACATTAGTTCGCATGTTTTATTGAACTGTTTGCAGGTTCTATAAATCAGTTTGCGTGTTTTATAAAGCTGTATCTGTATTTTAAAAAACAGTTGCATGTTTTAGAAAACTTTTTGCATGTCTTATAAAACAGTTTGCGTGTTTTATAAAACTGTTTGCATGTTCTATATAACAGATTACATGTTTTATAAAGCTGTTTGCATGTTCTATAAAAGATTTTGCATGTTTTATAAAGCTGTATTGTGTTCTAAAAAACAGTTTGCATGTTTTATAAAGCTGTTTGCAGGTTCTATAAATCAGTTGACGTGTTCTATGAAACTGTTTACATGTTCTATAAAACAGTTTGTGTGATCTAAAAAACAGCTTGCATGTTTTATAAAGCTGTTTGCAGTTTTTATAAATTAGTTGACGAGTTTTATAAAGCTATTCGCATGTTCTATAAAACAGTTTGTGTGTTCTGTAAAGCTATTCGCATGTTTTATAAAGCTGTTTGCATGTTCTATACAATAGTTCGCATGTTTTATTAAACTGTTTGCATGTTCTATAAAACAGTTTGCGTGTTTTATAAAGCTGTGTTTTAAAAAACAGTTTGCGTGTTTTAGTAAACTTTTTGCATGTCTTATAAAACAGTTTGTGTGTTTTATAAAACTGTTTGCATGTTCTATAATACAGTTTACATGTTTTATAAAGCTGTTTTCAGGTTCTATAAATCAGTTTACGTGTTTTATAAAGCTATTTGCATGTTCTACAAAACAGTTTGCAAGTTCTATAAATAGTTTACATGTTTTATAAAGCTGTTTGAAGATTCTATAAATCTGTTAACGTGTTTTATAAAGCTATTTTCATGTTTTATAAAGCTGTTTGCGTGTTCTATAAAACAGTTTGTGTTCTATAAAGCTGTTTGCATGTTTTATAATGCTGTTGACATGATCTATAAAACAGTTTGTGTGTAATATAAAACAGTTTGCATGTTTTATAAAACTGTATGCATGCTCTATAAAACAGTTTGCATGTTCTATAATACAGTCTGTGTGTTTTATAAAACTGTTTGCCTTGTTCTATAAAACAGTTGGAATGTTTTATGAAACTGTTTGCATAATCAATAAAACAGTTTGTTTGTTCTATAAAACAGTTAGTGTTTCTATAAAACAGTTTGCGTGTTTTATATACTGCTTGCATATTCAAAAAAAACAGTTGGAATCTTTTAGTAAAGCTATTTGCATGTTCAATAAAACAGTTTACATGTTCTATAAAACAGCTTGCATGTTTTATAAAGCTGATTGCAGGTTCTATAAATCAGTTGACGAGTTTTATAAAGCTATTTGCATGTTCTATAAAACAGTTTGTGTGTTCTATAAAGCTATTAGCATGTTTTATAAAGCAGTTTGCATGTTCTATGCAATAGTTCGCATGTTTTATTAAACGGTTTGCAGGTTCTATAAAACAGTTTGCGTGTTTTATAAAGCTGTATCTGTATTTTAAAAAACAGTTGCATGTTTTAGAAAACTTTTTGCATGTCTTATAAAACAGTTTGTGTGTTTTATAAAACTGTTTGCATGTTCTATAAAACAGTTAACATGTTCTATAAAATATTTTGCGTGTTTTATAAAGCTGTATTGTGTGTTCTATAAAGCTATTTGCATGTTTTATAAAGCTGTTTGCATGTTCTATACAATAGTTCGCATGTTTTATTAAACGGTTTGCAGGTTCTCTAAATCAGTTTGCGTGTTTTATAAAGCTGTATCTGTATTTTAAAAAACAGTTGCATGTTTTAGAAAACTTTTTGCATGTCTTATAAAACCGTTTACATGTTTTATAAAGCTGTTTGCATGTTATGTAAAAGATTTTGCATGTTTTATAAAACTGTATTGTGTTATAAAAAACAGTTTGCATGTTCAATAAAACAGTTTGCATGTTCTATAAAATAGTTTGCATGTTTTATTGAGCTGTTTGCAGTTTCTATAAATCAGTTGACGTGTTCTATAAAGCTATTTGCATGTTCTATAACACAGTTTGTGTGTCCTATAAAGCTGTTTGCATGTTTTATAAAACTGTTTGCTTGTTCTATAAAACATTTTGTGTTCTAAAAAACAGCTTGCATGTTTTATAAAGCTCTTTGCAGTTTCTATAAATCAGTTGATGAGTGTTATAAAGCTATTTGCATGTTCTATAAAACAGATTCTTTGCATGTTTTATAAAGCTGTTTGCATGTTCTATGCAATAGTTTGCATGTTTTATTAAACTGTTTGCAGGTTCTATAAATCAGTTTGCATGTTTTATAAAGCTGTATCTGTATTTTAAAAAACAGTTGCATGTTTTAGAAAACTTTTTGCATGTCTCATAAAACAGTTTGCGTGTTTTGTAAAACTGTTTGCATGTTCTATAAAACAGATTACATGTTTTTAAAGCTGTTTGCATGTTCTATAAAACATTTTGTGTGTTTTATAAAGCTGTATTGTGTTTTATAAAACTATTTGCATGTTCTATAAAACAGTTTTAATGTTTTAAAAAGCTGTTTGCAGGTTCTGTAAATCAGTTGACGTGTTTTACAAAGCTATTTTCATGTTCTATGAAACAGTTTGTGTGTTCTATAAAGTTATTTGCATGTTTTATTAAGCTGTTTGCGTGTTCTATAAAACAGTTTTTGTTTTTTTTTAAACTGTTTGCATGTTCTATAAATCAGTATACATGTATTATAAAGCTATTTGCATGTTCTATGAAACCGCGTGTGTGTTCTATAATGCTATTTGCATGTTTTATAAAGCTGTTTGCGTGTTCTATAAAACAGTGTGTGTTCTTTAAAGCTGTCTGCATGTTTTATAAAACTGTTTTCATGTTCTATAAAACAGTTTGTGTCTTCTATAAAGCTGTTTGCATGTTTTATAAAGCTGTTTGCGTGATCTATAAAACAGTTTGTGTGTAATATAAAACAGTTTGCGTGTTTTATTAAACTGTTTGCATGTTCTATGAAACATTCTGTGTGTTTTATAAAACTGTTTGCATTGTTCTATAAAACAGTTAGAATGTATTATGAAACTGTTTGCACATTCATTAAAACAGTTTGCTTGTTCTATAAAACAGTTAGCCTTTCTATAAAACAGTTTGCGTGTTTTATAAATTGTTTGCATATTCTAAAAAACAGTTCGAATATTTTACTAAACTGCATGTGCAATAAAACAGGTTGCATGTTTTATAAAGCTGTTTGAAGGTTCTATAAATCAGTTGATGAGTTTTATAAAGCTATTTGCATGTTCTATAAAACAGTTTGTGTGTTCTATAAAGCTACTTGCATGTTTTATAAAGATGTTTACATGTTCTATAAAACAGTTTGTGTGTTCTATAAAACAGTGTGCGTGTTTTATAAAATTGCACGTTCTATAAAACAGTTTACATGTTTTATAAAGCTGTTTGCAGGTTCTATAATACAGTTTGTGTGTTTTATAAAGCTGTATCTGCGTTTTAAAAAACAGTTTGCATGTTTTATTAAGCTTTATGCATGTTCTATAAAACAGTTGATGTGTTTTATAAAGCTGTTTGCAAGTTCTATAAAACAGATTGTGTGTTCTATGAAACTGTTTCCATGTTCTATAAAACAGATTTCATGTTTTATAATGTTGTTTGCAGGTTCTGTAAATCATTTGACGTGTTTTATAAAGCTATTTGCATTTCTATAAAACAGTTTGTGTGTTCTATAAAGCTATTTGCATGTTTTATAAAGCTATTTGCATGTTCTATACAATATTTTGCATGTTTTATAAAACTGTGTGCAGTTTCTATAAATCAGTTAGCGTGTTTTATAAAGCTGTATCTGTGTTTTAAAAAGCAGTTTGCATGTTTTAGAAAACTTTTTGCACGTCGTATAAAACATCTTGTATGTTTTATAAAACTGTTTGCATGTTCTATAAAATAGTTAACATGTTTTAAAAAGCTGTTTGCATGTTCTACAAAAGATTTAGCGTGATTTATAAAGCTGTATTGTGTTATAAAAAACAGTTTGCATGTTCTATAAAACAGTTTGCATGTTTTATAAAGCTGTTTGCAGGTTCTATAAATCAGTTGACGTGTTCTATAAAGCTACTTGCATGTTCTATTAAACAGTTTGTGTGTTCTATAAAGCTATTTGCATGTTTTTTTAAGCCGTTTGCTTTTTCTGTAAAAGAGTTTACATGTTCTATAAAGCTGTTTGCAGGTTCTATAAATCAGTTGACGTGTTTTATAAAGCTATTTGGAAGTTCTATGAAACAGTTTGTGTGTTCTATAAAGCTATTTCCATGTTTTATTAAGCTGTTTGCTTGTACTATAAATGAGTTTACATGTTTTATAAAGCTGTTTGAAGGTTCTATAAATCAGTTGGCGTGTTTTATAAAGCTATTTGCATGTTCTATGAAACAGTTTGTGTGTTCTATAAAGCTATTTGCATGTTTTTTAAGCTGTTTGCGTGTTCTATAAAAGAGTTTACATTTTTTATAAAGCTGTTTGAAGATTCTATAAATCAGTTGACGTGATTTATAAATCTATTTGCATGTTCTATGAAACAGTTTGTGTGTTCTATAAAGCTATTTGCATGTATTAAAAAGCTGTTTGCGTGTTCTATGAATCAGTTGACGTATTTTATAAAGCTATTTGCATGTTCTATGAAACAGTTTGTGTGTTCTATAAAGCTATTTGTATGTTTTATTAAGCTGTTTGCTTGTTGAATAAAAGAGTTTATATGTTTTATAAAGCTGTTTGGAGGTTCTATCATTCAGTTGACGTGTTCGATAAAGCTATTTGCATGTTCTGTAAATCAGTTTGTGTATTCTATAAAGCTGTTTGCATGTTTTATAAATCTGTTTACATGTTTTATAACACAGTTTGTGTGTTCTATAAAACAGCTTGCATGTTTAATAAAGCAGTTTGCAGTTTCTATAAATCAGTTGACGAGTTTTATACAGCTATTTGCATGTTCTATAAAATAGTTTGTGTGTTCTATAAAGCTATTTGCATGTTTCATTTAGCTGTTTGCATGTTCTATAAAACAGTTTGTGTTTTTTATAAAACTGTTTGCATGTTCTATAAATCAATATACATGTTTTATAAAGCTATGTTCATGTTCTGTGAAACAGTTTGTGTGTTCTATAAAGCAATTTGCATGTTTTATTAAGCTGTTTGCGTGTTCTATAAAACAGTTTTTGTTTTTTAAAAAACTGTTTGCATGTTCTATAAATCAGTATACATGCTTTATAAAGCCATTTGCATGTTCTATGAAACCGCTTGTGTGTTCTATAATGCTATTTGCATGTTTTATATAGCTGTTTGCGTGTTCTATAAAAGAGTGAGTGTTCTTTAAAGCTGTTTGCATGTTTTATAAAACTGTTTTCATGTTCTATAAAACAGTTTGTGTCCTCTATAAAGCTGTTTGCATGTTTTATAAAGCTGTTGACGTGATCTATAAAACAGTTTGTGTGTAATATAAAACAGTTTGCGTGTTTTATTAAACTGTTTGCATGTTCTATGAAACATTCTGTGTGTTTTATAAAACTGTTTGCATTGTTCTATAAAACAGTTGGAATGTATTATGAAACTGTTTGCACATTCATTAAAACAGCTTGCTTGTTCTATAAAACAGTTAGCATTTCTATAAAACAGTTTGCGTGTTTTATAAATTGTTTGCATATTCTAAAAAACAGTTCAAATATTTTATTAAACTGCATGTTCAATAAAACAGTTTGCATGTTTTATAAAACAGTTTGCATTTTTTATAAAGCTGTTTGCATGTTCTATAAATCAGTTGATGAGTTTTATAAAGCTATTTGCATGTTCTATAAAACAGTTTGTGTGTTCTATAAAGCTATTTGCATGTTCTATGAAACAGTTTGTGTGTTCTATAAAGCTATTTGCATGTTTTATAAAGATGTTTACATGTTTTATAAAACAGTTTGTGTGTTCTATAAAACAGTGTGCGTGTTTTATAAAATTGCACGTTCTATAAAACAGTTTACATGTTTTATAAAGTTGTTTGCATGTTCTATAAAACAGTTTGTGTGTTTTATAAAGCTGTATCTGTGTTTTAAAAAACAGTTTGCATGTTTTATTAAACTTTATGCATGTTCTATAAAACAGTTGACGTGTTTATTAAAGCTATTTGCATGTTCTATGAAACAGTTTGTGTTTTTTATAAAACTATTTGCATTTCTATAATTCAATATACATGTTTTATAAACCTATTTTCATGTTCTATGAAACAGTTTGTATGTTCTATACAGCTATTTGCATGTTTTATTAAGCTGTTTGCGTGTTCTATAAAACAGTTTTTGTTTTTTTTTTAAACTGTTTGCATGTTCTATAAATCAGTATACATGTTTTATAAAGCTATTTGCATGTTCTATGCAACCGCTTGTGTGTTCTATAATGCTATTTGCATGTTTTATAAAGCTGTTTGCGTGTTCTATAAAACAGTGTGTGTTCTTTAAAGCTGTTTGCATGTTTTATAAAACTGTTTTCATGTTCTATAAAACAGTTTGTGTCTTCTATAAAGCTGTTTGCATGTTTTATAAAGCTGTTGACGTGATCTATAAAACAGTTTGTGTGTAATATAAAACAGTTTGCGTGTTTTATTAAACTGTTTGCATGTTCTATGAAACATTCTGTGTGTTTTCTAAAACTGTTTGCATTGTTCTATAAAACAGTTGGAAAGTTTTATGAAACTGTTTGCATATTCAAAAAAAGAAGTTTGCCTGTTCTATAAAACAGTTAGCGTGTTCTATAAAACAGTTTGTGTGTTTTACAAATTGTTTGCATATTCTAAAAAAAGTTCGAATATTTTATTAAACTGCATGTTCAATAAAACAGTTTGCATGTTTTATAAAACAGTTTGCATGTTTTATAAAGCTGTTTGCAGGTTCTATAAATCAGTTGATGAGTTTTATAAAGCTATTTGCATGTTCTATAAAACAGTTTGTGTATTCTATAAAGCTATTTGCATGTTTTATAAAGATGTTTACATGTTCTATAAAACAGTTTGTGTGTTCTATAAAACAGTTTGTGTGTTCTATAAAACAGTGTGCGTGTTTTATAAAATTGCACGTTCTATAAAACAGTTTACATGTTTTATTATGTTGTTTGCATGTTCTATAAAACAGTTTGTGTGTTTTATAAAGCTGTATCTGCGTTTTAAAAAACAGTTTGCATGTTTTATTAAACTTTATGCATGTTCTATACAACAGTTGACGTGTTTTATAAAGCTGTTTGCAAGTTCTATAAAACAGTTTGTGTGTTCTATGAACCTGTTTCCAGGTTCTATAAAACAGATTTCATGTTTTATAAAGTTGTTTGCAGGTTCTGTAAATCATTTGACGTGTTTTATAAAGCTATTTGCATGTTGTATAAAACAGTTTGTGTGTTCTATAAAGCTAGTTGCATGTTTTACAAAACTGTGTGCAGGTTCTATAAATCAGTTAGCGTGTTTTATAAAGCTGTATCCGTGTTTTAAAAAGCAGTTTGCATGTTTTAGAAAACTTTTTGCATGTCTTATAAAACATCTTGCGTGTTTTATAAAACTGTTTGCATGTTCTATAAAATAGTTTACATGTTTTAAAAAGCTGTTTGCCTGTTCTACAAAAGATTTTGTGTGGTTTATAAAGCTGTATTGTGTTATAAAAAACAGTTTGCATGTTCTATAAAACAGTTTGCATGTTTTATAAAGCTGTTTGCAGGTTCTATAAATCAGTTGACGTGTTCTATAAAGCTACTTGCATGTTCTATTAAACATTTTGTGTGTTCTACAAAGCTATTTGCATGTTTTTTTTTAAGCTGTTTGCTTTTTCTGTAAAAGAGTTTACATGTTTTATAAAGCTGTTTGCAGGTTCTATAAATCAGTTGACGTGTTTTATAAAGCTATTTGGAAGTTCTATGAAACAGTTTGTGTGTTCTATAAAGCTATTTGCATGTTTTATTAAGCTGTTTGTTTGTTCTATAAATGAGTTTACATGTTTTATAAAGCTGTTTGAAGGTTCTATAAATCAGTTGACGTGATTTATAAATCTATTTGCATGTTCTATGAAAGAGTTTGTGTGTTCTATAAAGCTATTTGCATGTTTTAAAAAGCTGTTTGCGTGTTCTATGAATCAGTTGACGTATTTTATAAAGCTATTTGCATGTTCTATGAAACAGTTTGTGTGTTCTATAAAGCTATTTGTATGTTTTATTAAGCTGTTTACTTGTTGAATAAAAGAGTTTATATGGTTTATAAAGCTGTTTGCAGGTTCTATCATTCAGTTGACGTGTTTGATAAAGCTATTTGCATGTTGTATAAAACATTTTGTGTATTCTATAAAGCTGTTTGCATGTTTTATAAAACTGTTTACATGTTCTATAACATAGTTTGTGTGTTCTATAAAACAGCTTGCATGTTTAATAAAGCAGTTTACAGTTTCTATAAATCAGTTGACGAGTTTTATACAGCTATTTGCATGTTCTATAAAATAGTTTGTGTGTTCTATAAAGCTATTTGCATGTTTTATTTAGCTGTTTGCATGTTCTATAAAACAGTTTGTGTGTTTTATAAAACTGTTTGCATGTTCTATAAATCAATATACATGTTTTATAAAGCTATTTGCATGTTCTATGAAACAGCTTGTGTGTTCTATAAAGCTATTACATGTTTTATAAAGCTGTTTGTGTGTTCTATAAAACAGTTTGTGTGTTCTTTAAAGCTGTTTGCATGTTTTATAAAACTATTGATGTGATATATAAAACAGTTTGTGTGTCATATAAAACAGTTTGTGTGTTTTATTAAACTGTTTGCATGTTCTATAAAACATTCTGTGTGTTTTATAAAACTGTGTGCATTGTTATATACAATAGTTCGCATGTTTTATTAAAATGTTTGCAGGTTCTATTAAACAGTTTGCCTGTTTTATAAAGCTGTATCTTTGTTTTCAAAAAACAGTTTGCATGTTTTAGAAAACATTTTGCATTTCTTATAAAACAGTTTGCGTGTTTTCTCAAACTGTTTGCATGTTCTATAAAACAGTTTACATGTTTTATAAAGCTGGTTGCATGTTCTATGAAACATTTTGCGTGTTTTATAAAGCTGTATTGTGTTATACAAAACAGTTTGCATGATCTATAAAACAGTTTGCATTTTGTATAAAGCTGTTTGCAGGTTCGATAAATCAGTTGGCGTGTTTTATAAAGCTCTTTGCATGTTCTACAAAACAGTTTGTGTGTTCTATAAAGCTATTTGCAAGTTTTATTAAGCTGTTTGCATGTTCTATAAAAGAGTTTACATGTTTTATAAAACTGTTTGAAGGTTCTATAAATCAGTTGACGTGTTTTATAAAGCTATTTGCAAGTTCTATGAAACAGTTTGTGTGTTCTATAAAGCTATTTGCATGATTTATTTAAGCTGTTTGCTTGTTCTATAAAAGAGTTTACATGTTTTTAAAAGCTGTTTGCCTGTTCTATAAATCAGTTGATGTGTTTTATAAAGCAATTTGCATGTTCTTTGAAACAGTTTGTGTGTTCTATAAAGTTATTTGCAAGTTTTATTAAACTGTTTGCTTATTTTATAAAACTGTTTACATCTTCTATAAAACAGTTTGTGTGTTCTATAAAACAGCTTGCATGTTCTATAAAACAGTTTGCATGTTTTATAAAGCTGTTTGCAGTATCTATAAATCAGTTGACGAGATTTATACAGCTATTTGCATGTTCTATAAAATCGTTTGTGTGTTCTATAAAGCTATTTGCATGCTTTATTTTGCTGTTTGCATGTTCTATAAAACAGTTTGTGTTTTTTATAAAACTGTTTGCATGTTCTATGAAACAGCTTGTGTGTTCTATAAAGCTATTACATGTTTTATAAAGCTGTATGCATGTTTTATAAAACTGTTGACGTGATCTATAAAACAGTTTGTGTGTAATATACAACAGTTTGGGTGTTTTATTAAACTGTTTGCATGTTCTATAAAACATTCTGTCTGTTTTATAAAACTGTTGCATTGTTAAATAAAACAGTTGGAATGTGTTATGAAACTGTTGGCATATTCAATAAAACAGTTTGCGTGTTCTATAAAACAGTTAGTGTGTTCTATAAAACAGTTTGCGTGTTTTATAAACTGTTTCCATATTCTAAAAAACAGTTCGAATGTTTTATTAAACTGCATGTTCAATAGAACAGTTTCCATGTTCTATAAAACAGTTTGCATGTTTTATAAAGCTGTTTGCAGGTTCTATAAATCAGTTGACGTGTTTTATAAAGCAGTTTGCATGTTCTATAAAACAGTTTGTATGTTCTATAAAGCTGTTTGGATGTTTTATAAAACTGTTCACATGTTCCATAAAACAGTTTCTGTGTTCTATAATGCTGTTTGCCTGTTTTATAAAGCTGTTGATGTGATCTATAAAACAATTTGTGTATAATATAAAACAATTTGCGTGTTTTATAAAACTGTTTGCATGTTCCATAAAACAGTTTGTGTGTTCTATAAAGCATTTGCATGTTTTATAAAGCTGTTTGAAGGTTCTATAAATCAGTTGACATGTTTTATAAAGCTATTTTCATGTTCTATGAAACAGTTTGTGTGTTCCTAAAGCTATTTGCATGCTTTATTAAGCTGTTTGCGTGTTCTATAAAACAGATTGTGTTTTTTATAAAACTGTTTGCATGTTCTATAAATCAGTATTCATATTTTATTAAGCTATTTAAATGTTCTATGAAACAGCTTTTGTGTTCTATAAAGATATTTGCATGTTTTATAAAGCTGTTTGCGTGTTCTATAAAACAGTTTGTGTGTTCTTTAAAGCTGTTTGCATGTTTTATAAAACTGTTGACGTGATCTATAAAACAGTTTGTGTGAAATATAAAACAGTTTGCATGTTTTATTGAACTGCTTGCATGTTCTATAAAACATTCTGTGTCTTTTATAACACTGCTTGCTTTGTTCTATAAAACAGTTGAAATGTTTTATGAAACTCTTTGCATATTCAATAAAACAGTTTGCCTGTTCGATAAAACAGTTAGCGTGTTCTATAAAACAGTTTGTGTGTTTTATAAAGCTGTATCTGTGTTTTAAAAAAGAATTTGCATGTTTTATTAAACTTTTTGCATGTTCAATAAAACAGTTGACGTGTTTCATAAAGCTGTTTGCTTGTTCTATAAATCAGTTTATGTTTTCTATGAAACTGTTTCCATGTTCTATAAAACAGTTTACATGTTTTATAAAGCTGTTTGCAGTTCTATAAAATCAGTTGACGTGTTCTATAAAGCTACTTGCATTTTCTATAGAACAGTTTGCGTGTTCTATTAAAGCTATTTGCATGTTTTATTAAGCAGTTTGCTTGTTCTATAAAAGAGTTTACATGTTTTATAAATTTGTTTGATGGTTCTATAAGTCTGTTGACGTGTTTTATAAAGCTATTTGCATGTTCTATGAAACAGTTTGTGTGTTCTATAAAGCTATTTGCATGTTTTATTAAGCTGTTTTCTTGTTCTATAAAAGAGTTTACATGTTTTATGCAGCTGTTTGAAGGTTCTATAAATCAGTTGACATGTTTTATAAATCTATTTGAAGGTTCTATGAAACAGTTTGTGTGTTCTATAAAGCTATTTGCATGTTTTATAAAGCTGTTTGCTGGTTCTGTAAATCAGTTGATGTGTTCTATAAAGCCATTTGCATGTTCTGTAAAACAGTTTTGTGTTCTATAAGGCTGTTTGCATGTTTTATTAAACTGTTTACATGTTCTATAAAACAGTTTATGTGTTCTATAAAACAGTTTGCATGTTTTATAAAGCTGTTTACATGTTCTATGAAACAGTTTGTGTGTTCTATAAAGCTATTTGCATGATTTATTAAGCTGTTTGCATGTTCTATAAAATAGTTTACATGTTTTATAAAGCTGTTTGCAGGTTCTATAAATCAGTTGACGTGTTCTATAAAGCTATTGCATGTTCTGTAAAACAGTTTGTGAGTTCTATAAAGCTGTTTGCATGTTTTATTAAACTAATTGCAGGTTCTATAAAACAGTTTGCATCTTTTATAAAACAGTTTGTGCGTTTTATTAAACTTTTTCCAGGTTCTATAAAACTGTTTGCATGTTTTATGTAGCTGATTGCAAGTTTTATAAAACAGTTTGTGTGTTTTATAAAACTGTTTGCATGTTGTATAAAACTGTTTGCATTATCTATAAAACAGTTTGTGTGTTCTATAAAACTCTTGTCATGTTCTATAAAACAGTTTGCATGTTTTATAAAACTGTTTGCATGTTCTATACAATAGTTTGGAAGTTTTATTAAATTGTATGCAGGTTCTATAAAACAACTTGTGTGTTTTATAAAGCTGCTTGCATGTTTTTTAAAACAGTTTGTGTTTTATTGAAGTTTTTGCATGTTGTATAAAACAGTTTGCATGTTTTATAAAACTGTTTGCATGTTCTATACAATAGTTTGGAAATTTTATTAAATTGTATGCAGGTTCTATAAAACAACTTGTGTGTTTTATAAAGCTGCTTGCATGTTTTTTAAAACAGTTTGTGTGTTTTATTGAAGTTTTTGCATGTTGTATACAACAGTTTGTGTGTTTATAAAAAATCTGTATTATAAAAATGTTTACATTGTTCTATTAAACAGTTTGCGTGTTTTATAAAACAGTCTGTGTGTTTTATAAAAATGTTTGCATTGTTCTATTAAACAGATTGCATGTTTTATAAAACTGTTTGAATCTTCTATAAAAGAGTTTTCATGTTCTAGAAAACAGTTTGTGTGTTCTTTAAAACAGTTTGTGTGTTTTATAAAACTGTTTGCATTGTTCTATAAAACAGTTGGAATGTTTTATGATACTGTTTGCATATTCAATAAAACAGTTTGCTTGTTCTATGAAACACTTAGCTTTTCGATAAAACAGTTTGTGTGTTTTATAAAATTCTTGCATATTCTAAAAAACAGATTGTGTGTTTTATAAACTGTTTGCATATTCTAAAAAACAGTTGGAATGTTATAAAACCGAATGTATGTTTTCTAAAACTGCTTGCAGGTTCTATAAATCAGTTGGCGTGTTTTATAAAGCTCTTTGCATGTTCTATAAAACAGTTTGTGTGTTCTATAAAACAGTTTGCATGATTTAAAAAGCAGTTTTCATGTTTTATACAATAGTTTGGAAGTTTTATTTAACTTTGCAGGTTTTATAAAACAGTTTATGTGTTTTATAAAGCTGTTTGCATGTTTTTTTAAAAACAGTTTGCATGTTTTATTAAACTGTTTGCATTGTTCTGTTATACAGTTGCGTGTTCTATTAAACATTTTGCTTGTTTTATAAAACTGTTTGCATGTTCTATAAAACAGTGGGAATGTTTTATGAAACTGTTTGAATGTTCTATAAAACAGTTTGCATTTTCTATAGAACAGTTTGCTTGTTTTATAAAACTGTTTGCATGTTCTATTAAACGGTTTGCATGTTTTATAAAGCAGTTTGCATGTTCTATACAATAGTTTGCATATTTTATTAAACTTTTTGCAGGTTCTATAAAACAGTTTGTGTGTTATATTAAGCTGTTTGCATGTTTTATAAAACAGCTTGTGTGTTTATAAAACTGCTTGTTCTATAAAACAGTTTGCATGTTCTATAAAAT
Organism: Isurus oxyrinchus; assembly: GCA_026770705.1. Lineage (NCBI taxonomy): Eukaryota > Metazoa > Chordata > Chondrichthyes > Lamniformes > Lamnidae > Isurus > Isurus oxyrinchus. Next base: position 244,782 of record JANJGN010000776.1, read on the forward strand.
AGTTTGGGTGTTTTATAAAGGAGTTTGCATGTTCTGTAAAACAGTTTACATGTTTTATGAAACGGTTTGCGTGTTTTATAAAGCTGTTTGCATGTTCTATTCAATAGTTTGCATGTTTTATAAAACTATTTGCAGGTTCTATAAAACAGTTTGCATCTTTTATAAAACAGTTTGTGCGTTTTATTAACTTTTTCCAGGTTCTATAAAACTGTTTGCATGTTTTATGTTGCTGATTGCAAGTTCTATAAAACAGTTTGTGTGTTTTATAAAACTGTTTGCATGTTGTATAAAACTATTTGCATTATCTATAAAACAGTTTGTGTGTTCTATAAAACTCTTGGCATGTTCTATAAAACAGTTTGCATGTTTTATAAAACTGATTGCATGTTCTATACAATAGTTTGGAAGTTTTATTAAATTGTATGCAGGTTCTATAAAACAATTTGTGTGTGTTATAAAGCTGCTTGCATGATTTTTAAAACAGTTTGTGTGTTTCATTGAAGTTTTTGCATGTTGTATAAAACAGTTTGTGTGTTTTATAAAACTTTGCATGTTTTATAAAATGTTTGCATGTTCTATAAAACAGTCTGTGTGTTTTTAAAAAATGTTTGCATTGTTCTATTAAACAGTTTGCGCGTTCTATAAAACAGTTTGTGTGTTTTATAAAACTGTTTGAATCTTCTATAAAACAGTTTGCATGTTCTATAAAAGAGTTTGTGTGTTTTATGAAAAAGTTTGCATATTCTTTAAAACAGTTAGTGTGTTCTATAAAACAGTTTGCGTGTTTTATAAAGCTGTTTGCATGTTTTTTAAAAGTTTGCATGTTTTATTAAACTCTTTGCGTGTTCTATAAAACAGTTAGCGTGTTCTATAAAGCAGTTTGCGTGTTTCTTAAAACATTTCCTTGTTCTATAATACAGTTTGTGTGTTTTAAAAAATTGTTTGCATGTTTTATAAAGCTGTTTCCATGTTCTATTCAATACTTTGCATGTTTTATAAAAGTATTTGCAGGTCGTATAAAACAGTTTGCATGTTCTATAAAACAGTTGTGTGTTTTATTAAACTGCTTGTTTTACAAAACAGTTTTTGTGTTTTATTAAGCTGTTTGCAGGTTCTATAAAACTCTTTGCATGTTTTATAAAGCTGTGTGCATGTTCTATAAAACAGTTTGTGTGTTCTATAAAACTGTTTGCATGTTCTATAAAACAGTTTGCATGTTTTAAAAAGCAGTTTGCATGCTCTATACAATAGTTTGGAAGTTTTATTAAACTGTTTGCACGTTCTATAAAACAGTTTGCGTGTTTTATAAAGCTGTTTGCATGTTTTTTTTTAAAGTTTGCGTGTTTTATTAAACTGTTTGCATTGTTCTATTCTACATTTTGCATGTTATATAAAACATTTTACTTGTTTTATAAAACTGTTTGCATGTTCTATAAAACATTTGGAATATTTTATGAAACTGTTTGAATGTTCTATAAAACATTTTGCATGTTCTATAGAACAGTTTGCTTGTTTTATAAAACTGCTTGCATGTTCTATACAACAGTTGGAATGTTTTATGAAACTCATTGCATTTTCAATAAAATAGTTTGCATGTTCTATAAAACAGCTAGTGTGTTCTATAATACCATTTGCGTGTTTTATAAAACTGCTTGCATGTTCTATGCAACAGTTGGAATGTTCTATGATATAGTCTGTGTGTTTTATAAAACTGTTTGCATTTTTCTATAAAACAGTTGGAAAGTTTTATGAAACTGTTTGCATATTCAATGGAACAGTTTGCTTGTTCTATAAAACAGTTAGCGTTTCTATAAAACAGATTGTGTGTTTTATAAACTGTTTGCATATTCTAAAAAACAGTTGGAATGTTTTACTAAAGTGTTTGCATGTTCAATAAAACAGTTTGCATGTTCTATAAAACATTTTGCATGTTCTATAAAACAGCTTGCATGTTTTATAAAGCTGTTTGCAGGTTCTATAAATCAGTTGACGAGTTTTATAAAGCTATTCGCATGTTCTATAAAACAGATTGCGTGTTTTATAAAGCTGTATCTGTGTTTTAAAAAAACAGCTTGCATGTTTTATGAAGCTGTTTGCAGGTTCTATAAATCAGCTGATGTTTTTTTATAAAGCTATTTGCATGTTCTATAAAACAGTTTGTGTGTTCTATAAAGCCATTTGCATGGTTTATAAAGATGTTTACATGTTCTATAAAACAGTTTGTGTGTTCTATAAAACAGTGTGCGTGTTTTATAAAGCTATTTGCATGGTTTATAAAGATGTTTACATGTTGTATAAAACAGTTTGTGTGTTCTATAAAACAGTTTGTGTGTTCTATAAAACAGTGTGCGTGTTTTATCAAACTTCGCGTTCTATAAAACAGTTTACATGTTTTATAAAGCTGCTTGCTTGTTCTATTAAACAGATTGTGTGTTTTATAAAGCTGTATCTGTGTTTTAAAAAACAGTTTGCATGTTTTATTAAACTTTTTGCATGTTCTGTAAAACATGTGATGTGTTCCATAAAGCTGTTTGCATGTTCTAAAAAACAGTTTGTGTTTTCTATGAAACTGTTTCCATGTTTTATAAAACAGTTTGCATGTTTTATAAAGCTGTTTGCATGTTCTATAAAACAGTTTGTGTGTTCTATAAAACAGGTTACATGTTTTATAAAGCTCTTTGAAGGTCTAATAAATCGGTTGACGTGTTTTATAAAGCTATTTGCATGTTCTATGAAACAGTTTGTGTGTTCTATAAAGCTATTTACATGTTTTATAAAGCTGTTTGCATGTTCTATAAAACAGTTTGTGTGTTCTATAAAGCTGTTTGCATGTTCTTATAAAACTGTTTACATGTTCTATAAAACAGTTTGTGTGTTCTATAAAACAGTTTACATGTTGTATAAAGCTGTTTGAAGGTCTAATAAATCGGGTGACGTGTTTTATAAAACTATTTGCATGTTCTATGAAACAGATTGCGTGTTTTATAAAGCTGTATCTGTGTTTTAAAAAACAGCTTGCATGTTTTATGAAGCTTTTTGAATGTTCTGTAAATCAGTTGACGTTTTTTATAAAGCTGTTTGAATCTTCTATAAAACAGTTTGTGGTGTCTATAAAACGGTTTGCCTGTTCTATAAAACAGTTTGCATGTTTTATAAAGCTGTTTCCACGATCTATTTATCAGTTGACGTGTTTTATAAAGCTATTTGCATGTTCTATAAAGCAGCTTGTGTGTTCTATAATGCTGTTTGCATTTTTTAAAAGTTCTTTACTTGTTCTATAAAACAGTTTGTGTGTTCAATAAAAAGTTTGCGTATTTTATAAAGCTGTTTGCATGATCAATACAATAGTTTGCATGTTGTATTAAACTATTTGCATTCTATAAAACAGTTTGCGTGGTTTATAAAGCTGTACCTGTGTTTTAAAAAACAGATTACATATTTTATAAGACTTTTTGCATGTTCTATAAATCAGTTGATGTGTTTTATAAAACAGTTTGCATGTTCTAGAAAATAGTTTGTGTGTTCTTTAAAACAGTTTGTGTGTTTTATAAAACTGTTTGCACTGTTCTATAAAACAGTTGGAATGTTTTATGAAACTGTTTGCATATTCAATAAAACAGCTTGCTTGTTCTAAAAAACAGTTAGCTTTTCGATAAAACAGTTTGCGTGTTTTATAAAATTCTTGCATATTCTAAAAAACAGTTGGAATGTTTTACTAAACTGTTTGCATGTTCAATAAAACCGTTTTCACGTTCTATAAAACATCTTGCATGTTTTATAAGGCTGTTTGCAGGTTCTATAAATCAGTTTGCGTGTTTTATAAAGCTGTATCTGTGTTTTAAAAAACAGTTTGCATGATTTAGAAAACTTTTTGCATGTCTTACAAAACCGAATGTGTGTTTTCTAAAACTGTTTGCAGGTTCTATAAATCAGTTGGCGTGTTTTATAAAGCTCTTTGCATGTTCTATAAAACAGCTTGTGTGTTCTATAAAACAGTTTGCATGTTTTAAAAAGCAGTTTGCATGTTTTATACTATAGTTTGGAAGATTTATTTAACCTTGCAGGTTTTATAAAACAGTTTACATGTTTTATAAAGCTGTTTGCATGTTTTTTTTAAAACAGTTTGCGTGTTTTATTAAACTGTTTGCATTGTTCTATTATACAGTTTGCGTGTTCTATAAAACATTTTGCTGGTTTAATAAAACTGTTTGCATGTTCTATAAAACAGTGGGAATGTTTTATGAAACTGTTTGAATGTTCTATAAAACAGTTTGCATTTTCTATAGAACAGTTTGCTTGTTTTATAAAACTGCTTGCATGTTCTATTAAACGGTTTGCATGTTTTATAAAGCAGTTTGCATGTTCTATACAATAGTTTGCATATTTTATTAAACTTTTTGCAGGTTCTATAAAACAGTTTGCATGTTTTATAAAGCTGTTTGCACATATTATAAAACATCTTGTGTGTTTATAAAACTGCTTTTTCTATAAAACAGTTTGCATGTTCTATAAAACAGTTTGCATGTTCAATAAAATAGTTTGGGTGTTTTATAAAGGAGTTTGCATGTTCTGGAAAACAGTTTACATGTTTTATGAAACGGTTTGCATGTTTTATAAAGCTGTTTGCATGTTCTATTCAATAGTTTGCATGTTTTATAAAACTATTTGCAGGTACTATAAAACAGTTTGCATCTTTTATAAAACAGTTTGTGCGTTTTATTAAACTTTTTCCAGGTTCTATAAAACTGTTTGCATGTTTTATGTAGCTGATTGCAAGTTCTATGAAACAGTTTGTGTGTTTTATAAAACAGTTTGCATGTTTTATAAAACTGATTGCATGTTTTATACAATAGTTTGGAAGTTTTATTAAATTGTATGCAGGTTCTATAAAACAACTTGTGTGTTTTATAAAGCTGTTTGCAAGTTTTCTAAAACAGTTTGTGTGTTTTATTGAAGTGTTTGCATGTTGTATAAAACAGTTTGTGTGTTTTATAAAACTTTGCATGTTTTATAAAATGTTTGCATGTTCTATAAAACAGTCTGTCTGTATTATAAAAATGTTTACATTGTTCTATTAAACAGTTTGCGTGTTCTATAAAACAGTTTGTGTGTTTTATAAAACTGTTTGAATCTTCTATAAAACAGTTTGCATGTTCTATAAAACAGTTGTTTGGTTTATTAAACTGCGTGTTCTATAAAAGAGTTTGTGTGTTTTATGAAAAAGTTTGCATATTCTTTAAAACAGTTAGTGTGTTCTATAAAACAGTTTGCATGTTTTATAAAGCTGTTTGCATGTTTTTTAAAAGTTTGCATGTTTTATTAAACTCTTTGCGTGTTCTATAAAACAGTTTGTGTGTTTTATAAAACAGTTTCCATGTTCTATAAAACAGATAGCGTGTTCTATAAAACAGTTTGTGTGTTTCCTAAAATATTTTCCATGTTCTATAAAACAGTTTGTATGTTTTAAAAAATTGTTAGCATGTTTTATAAAGCTGTTTCCATGTTCTATTCAATACTTTGCATGTTTTTTAAAAGTATTTGCAGGTCCTATAAAACAGTTTGCATGTTCTATAAAACAGTTTGTGTGTTTTATTAAACTGTTTGCTTGTTTTACAAAACAGTTCTTGTGTTTTATTAAGCTGTTTGCAGGTTCTATAAAACTCTTTGCATGTTTTATAAAGCTGTGTGCATGTTCTATAAAACAGTTTGCATGTTTTAAAAAGCTGTTTGCTGCTCTATACAATAGTTTGGAAGTTTTATTAAACTGTTTGCACGTTCTATAAAACAGTTTGCGTGTTTTATAAAGCTGTTTGCATGTTTTTTTTTAAAACAGTTTGCGTGTTTTATTAAACTGTTTGCATTGTTCTATTATACAGTTTCCGTGTAAAATAAAACATTTTGCATGTTTTTAAAAAACTGTTTGCATGTTCAATAAAACAGTTTGCATGTTCTATAAAATAGTTTGTGTGTTTTATGAAACAGTTTGTATGTTCTACAAAACAGTTTGCATGTTCTATAAAAGTTTGCATGTTTTATAAAGCAGTTTGCATGTTCTATGCAATAGTTAACGTGTTTTATTAAACTGTTAGCAGGTTCTATAAAACTGTTTGTGTGTTTTACTAAGCTGTTTGCATGTTCTATAAAACAGTTTGCATGTTGAATAAAACTGTTTGCATTATGTATAAAACAGTTTGTGTGTTCTATAGAACTGTTTGCATGTTCTATAAAACTGTTTTCATATTTTATAACGCTGTTTGCATGTTCTATACAATAGATGGAAGTTTTATTAAATAGTTTGCAGGTCCTATAAAACAGTTTTGGTGTTTTTAAAAGCTGTTTGCATGTTTTATAAAACAGTTTGTCTATTTTATTGAACATTTTGCATATTCTATAAAACAGTTTGCGTGTTTTATAAAACAGTTTGCATGTTCTATAATACAGTTTGTATGTTCTATAATACAGTTTGCATGTTCTATAATACAGTTTGCATGTTCCTTGTAACAGTTTGTGTGTTTTATAAAACAGTTTGCATGTTCTATAAAACAGTTTGCGTGTTTTATAAAACAGTTTGCATGTTCTATAATACTGTTTGCATGTTCCTTGTAACAGTTTGTGTGTTTTATGAAACAGTTTGCACGTTCTATAAGACAGTTTCCATGTTCTATAAAGTATTTTGCCTGTTTTATAAAACTGTTTGCATGTTCTATAAAACTTTTAGCATGTTCTATAAAAAATTGTGGGTGTTTTATAAAACGGTTTGCAAGTTCTATAAAACAGTTAGAATGTTCAAAAAAACAGTTTGCGTGTTTTTAAAGCTGTTTGCATGCTTTATAAAAGAGTTTGTCTGTTTTATTGAACATTTGCATGTTCTATAAAACAGTTTGCGTGTTTTATAAAACAGTTTGCATGTTCTATAAAACAGTTTGCATGATCTATAAAATAGTTTGATTGTTTTATAAAGTAGTTTGGATGTTCTATAAAACGGTTTGAGTTTTTTTATGAAACAGTTTGCAATTTCTATAAGACAGTTTGCTTGTTTTATAAAACTGTTTGCATGTTCTATTAAACGGTTTGCATGTTTTATAAAGCAGTTTGCATGTTCTATACAATAGTTTGCATATTTTATTAAACTTTTTGCAGGTTCTATAAAACAGTTTGCGTGTTTTATTAAGCTGTTTGCACATTTTATAAAACAGCTTGTGTGTTTATAAAACTGCTTGTTCTATAAAACAGTTTGCATGTTCTATAATATAGTTTGGGTGTTTTATAAAGCAGTTTGCATGTTCTGGAAAACAGTTTACATGTTTTATGAAACGGTTTGCATGTTTTATAAAGCTGTTTGCATGTTCTATTCAATAGTTTGCATGTTTTATAAAACCATTTGCAGGTTCTATAAAACAGTTTGCATCTTTTATGAAACAGTTTGTGCGTTTTATTAAACTTTTTCCAGGTTCTATAAAACTGTTTGCATGTTTTATGTAGCTGATTGCAAGTTCTATAAAACAGTTTGTGTGTTTTATAAAACTGTTTGCATGTTGTATAAAACTGTTTGCATTATCTATAAAACAGTTTGTGTGTTCTATAAAACTTTTGGCATGTTCTATAAAACAATTTGTGTGTTTTATAAAGCTGCTTGCATGTTTTTTAAAACAGTTTGTGTGTTTTATTGAAGTTTTTGCATGTTGCATAAAACAGTTTGTGTGTTTTATAAAACTTTGCATGTTTTATAAAATGTTTGCATGTTCTATAAAACAGTCTGTCTGTATTATAAAAATGTTTACATTGTTCTATTAAACAGTTTGCGTGTTCTATAAAACAGTTTGTGTGTTTTATAAAACTGTTTGAATCTTCTATAAAACAGTTTGCATGTTCTATAAAACAGTTGTTTGGTTTAGTAAACTGCGTGTTCTATAAAAGAGTTTGTGTGTTTTATGAAAAAGTTTGCATATTCTTTAAAACAGTTAGTGTGTTCTATAAAACAGTTTGCGTGTTTTATAAAGCTGCTTGCATGTTTTTTAAAAGTTTGCATTTTTTATTAAACTCTTTGCGTGTTCTATAAAACAGTTTCTGTGTTTTATGAAACAGTTTGCATGTTCTATAAAACAGTTTGTGTGTTTTATAAAACAGTTTGCATGTTCTATAAAACAGTTAGAATGTTCAATAAAACAGTTTGCCTGTTTTTAAAGCTGTTTGCATGCTTTATAAAAGGGTTTGTCTGTTTTATTGAACATTTGCATGTTCTATAAAACAGTTTGCGTGTTTTATAAAACTGTTTGCATGTTCTATAAAACAGTTTGCATGTTCTATAAAATAGTTTGTGTGTTTTATGAAACAGTTTGTATGATCTATAAAACAGTTTGCATTTTCTATAAAACAGTTTGCATGTTTTATAAAGCAGTTTGCATGTTCTATGCAATAGTTAACATGTTTTATTAAACTGTTAGCAGGTTCTATAAAACAGTTTGCGTGTTTTATATAGCTGTTTGCATGTTTTATAAAATAATTTGCGTGTTTTATACATTTTATTTTGCTTGTTTTAAAAGCAGTTTGTGTGTTTTATTAAACTGTTTGCAGGTTCTATAAAACTGTTTGTGTGTTTTACAAAGCTGTTTGCATGTTCTATAAAACTGTTTGCATGTTGAATAAAACTGTTTGCATTATCTATAAAACAGTCTGTGTGTTCTATAGAACTGTTTGCATGTTCTATAAAACAGTTTGCATATTTTATAACGCTGTTTGCATGTTCAATACAATAGATTGAAGTTTTATTAAATAGTTTGCAGGTCCTATAAAACAGTTTTTGTGTTTTTAAAAGCTGTTTGCATCTTTTATAAAACAGTTTGTCTATTTTATTGAACATTTTGCATATTCTATAAAACAGTTTGCGTGTTTTATAAAACAGTTTGCATGTTCTATAATACAGTTTGCATGTTCCTTGTAACAGTTTGTGTGTTTTATGAAACTGTTTGCATGTTCTATAAAACAGTTGGACTGTTTTATGAAACAGTTTGCACGTTCTATAAGACAGTTTCCATGTTCTATAAAGCATTTTGCCTGTTTTATAAAACTGTTTGCATGTTCTATAAAACTTTTAGCATGTTCTATAAAAAATTGTGGCTGTTTTATAAAACGGTTTGCAAGTTCTATAAAACAGTTAGAATGTTCAATAAAACAGTTTGCGTGTTTTTAAAGCTGTTTGCATGCTTTATAAAAGAGTTAGTCTGTTTTATTGAACATTTGCATGTTCTATAAAACAGTTTGCGTGTTTTATAAAACAGTTTGCATGTTCTATAAAACAGTTTGCATGTTCTATAAAATAGTTTGATTGTTTTATAAAGCAGTTTGGATGTTCTATAAAACAGTTTGAGTTTTTTATGGAACAGTTTGCATTTTCTATAAGACAGTTTGCATGTTTTATAAAACTATTTGCGGGTTCTGTAAAACAGTTTGTGTGTTTTATAGAACTGTATGTACTATCAAACTGTTTGCAAGTTTTATAAAACTGTTTGCGTGTTCTACAAAACTGTTTGCTTGTTGTTTATAACTGTTTGCATGTTCTAGAAAACAGTTTGTGTGTTCTATAAAACTGTTTGCATGTTCTATAAACAGTTTGCATGTTCTATAAAATAGTTTGGGTCTTTTATAAAGCAGTTTGCATGTTCTGGAAACAGAAACATGAAACGGTTTGCATGTTTTATAAAGCTGTTTGCATGTTCTATTCAATAGTTTGCATGTTTTATAAAACTATTTGCAGGTTCTATAAAACAGTTTGCATCTTTTATGAAACAGTTTGTGCGTTTTATTAAACTTTTTCCAGGTTCTATAAAACTGTTTGCATGTTTTATGTAGCTGATTGCAAGTTCTATGAAACAGTTTGTGTGTTTTATAAAACTGTTTGCATGTTGTATAAAACTGTTTGCATTATCTATAAAACAGTTTGTGTTTTCTATAAAATTTTTGGCATGTTTTATAAAACAGTTTGCATGTTTTATAAAACTGATTGCATGTTTTATACAATAGTTTGGAAGTTTTATTAAATTGTATGCAGGTTCTATAAAACAATGTGTGTGTTTTATAAAGCTGCTTGCATGTTTTTTAAAACAGTTTGTGTGTTTTATTGAAGTTTTTGCATGTTGTATAAAACAGTTTGTGTGTTTTATAAAACTTTGCATGTTTTATAAAATGTTTGCATGTTCTATAAAACAGTCTGTCTGTATTATAAAAATGTTTACATTTTTCTATTAAACAGTTAGCATGTTCTATAAAACAGTTTGTGTGTTTTATAAAACTGTTTGAATCTTCTATAAAACAGTTTGCATGTTCTATAAAACAGTTGGAGGGTTTATTAAACTGTTTGCGTGTTCTATAAAAGAGTTTGTGTGTTTTATGAAAAAGATTGCATATTCTTTAAAACAGTTAGTGTGTTCTATAAAACAGTTTGCGTGTTTTATAAAGCTGTTTGCATGTTTTTTAAAAGTTTGCATGTTTTATTAAACTCTTTGCGTGTTCTATAAAACAGTTTGTGTGTTTTATAAAACAGTTTGCATGTTCTATAAAACAGTTTGTATGTTCTATAAAACAGTTTGCATGTTTTTATAAAGCAGTTTGCATGTTCTATGCAATAGTTAACGTGTTTTATTAAACTGTTAGCAGGTTGTATAAAACAGTTCGCGTATTTTATATAGCTGTTTACATGTTTTATAAAATAATTTGCGTGTTTTATACATTTTATTTTGCTTGTTATAAAAGCAGTTTGTGTGTTTTATAAAACTGTTTGCATGTTCTACAAAACTGTTTGCTTGTTGTTTATAACTGTTTGCATGTTCTAGAAAACAGTTTGTGTGTTCTATAAAACTGTTTGCATGTTCTATAAAACAGTTTGCGAGTTTTATTAAGCTTTTTGCATGTTGTATAAAACAGTTTGTGTGTTTTATAAAACTGTTTGCATGTTCCTTGTAACAGTTTGTGTGTTTTATGAAACTGTTTGCATGTTCTATAAAACAGTTGGACTGTTTTATGAAACAGTTTGCACGTTCTATAAGACAGTTTCCATGTTCTATAAAGCATTTTGCCTGTTTTATAAAACTGTTTGCATGTTCTATAAAACTTTTAGCATGTTCTATAAAAAATTGCGGGTGTTTTATAAAACAGTTTGCAAGTTCTATAAAACAGTTAGAATGTTCAATAAAACAGTTTGCGTGTTTTTAAAGCTGTTTGCATGCTTTATAAAAGAGTTAGTCTGTTTTATTGAACATTTGCATGTTCTATAAAACAGTTTGCGTGTTTTATAAAACAGTTTGCGTGTTTTATAAAACAGTTTGCATGTTCTAAAGAACAGTTTGCATGTTCTATAAAATAGTTTGATTGTTTTATAAAGCAGTTTGGATGTTCTATAAAACAGTTTGAGTTTTTTATGAAACAGTTTGCATTTTCTATAAGACAGTTTGCATGTTTTATGAAACGGTTTGCATGTTTTATAAAGCTGTTTGCATGTTCTATAATATAGTTTGCATGTTTTATAAAACTATTTGCAGGTTCTGTAAAACAGTTTGTGTGTTTTATAAAACTGTTTGCATGTTGTATAAAACTGTTTGCATTATCTATAAAACAGTTTGTGTGTTCTATAAAACTTTTGGCATGTTCTATAAAACAGTTTGCATGTTTTATAAAACTGATTGCATGTTTTATACAATAGTTTGGAAGTTTTATTAAATTGTATGCAGGTTCTATAAAACAATGTGTGTGTTTTATAAAGCTGCTTGCATGTTTTTTAAAACAGTTTGTGTGTTTTATTGAAGTTTTTGCATGTTGTATAAAACAGTTTGTGTGTTTTATAAAACTTTGCATGTTTTATAAAATGTTTGCATGTTCTATAAAACAGTCTATCTGTATTATAAAAATGTTTACATTGCTCTATTAAACAGTTTGCGTGTTCTATAAAACAGTCTGTGTGTTTTATAAAACTGTTTGAATCTTCTATAAAACAGTTTGCATGTTCTATAAAACAGTCTGTCTGTATTATAAAAATGTTTACATTTTTCTATTAAACAGTTTGCATGTTTTATAAAACAGTTTGTGTGTTTTATAAAACTGTTTGAATCTTCTATAAAACAGTTTGCATGTTCTATAAAACAGTTGGAGGGTTTATTAAACTGTTTGCGTGTTCTATAAAAGAGTTTGTGTGTTTTATGAAAAAGATTGCATATTCTTTAAAACAGTTAGTGTGTTCTATAAAACAGTTTGCGTGTTTTATAAAGCTGTTTGCATGTTTTTTAAAAGTTTGCATGTTTTATTAAACTCTTTGCGTGTTCTATAAAACAGTTTGTGTGTTTTATAAAACAGTTTGCATGTTCTATAAAACAGTTTGTGTGTTTTATAAAACAGTTTGCATGTTCTATAAAACAGTTTGCGTGTTTCTTAAAACATTTTCCATGTTCTATAAAACAGTTTGTATGTTTTAAAAAATTTTTTGCATGTTTTATAAAGCTGTTTCCATGTTATATTCAATACTTTGCATGTTTTATAAAAGTATTTGCAGGTCCTATAAAACAGTTTGCATGTTCTATAAAACAGTTTGTGTGTTTTATTAAACTGTTTTCTTGTTTTACAAAAAAGTTTTTGTGTTTTATTAAGCTGTTTGCAGGTTCTATAAAACTCTTTGCATGTTTTATAAAGCAGTGTGCATGTTCTATAAAACAGTTTGCATGTTCTATAAAATAGTTTGTGTGTTTTATGAAACAGTTTGTATGTTCTATAAAACAGTTTGCATGTTTTATAAAGCAGTTTGCATGTTCTATGCAATAGTTAACGTGTTTTATTAAACTGTTAGCAGGTTGTATAAAACAGTTCGCGTATTTTATATAGCTGTTTACATGTTTTATAAAATAATTTGCGTGTTTTATACATTTTATTTTGCTTGTTTTAAAAGCAGTTTGTGTGTTTTATAAAACTGTTTGCATGTTCTACAAAACTGTTTGCTTGTTGTTTATAACTGTTTGCATGTTCTAGAAAACAGTTTGTGTGTTTTATAAAACTGTTTGCATGTTCTATAAAACAGTTTGTGTGTTCTATAAAACTGTTTGCATGTTCTATAAAACAGTTTGCATGTTCTATAAAATAGTTTGTGTGTTTTATGAAACAGTTTGTATGTTCTATAAAACAGTTTGCATTTTCTATAAAACAGTTTGCATGTTTTATAAAACAGTTTGCATGTTCTATGCAATAGTTAACGTGTTTTATTAAACTGTTAGCACGTTATATAAAACAGTTCGCGTATTTTATATAGCTGTTTGCATGTTTTATAAAATAATTTGCGTGTTTTATACATTTTATTTTGCTTGTTTTAAAAGCAGTTTGTGTGTTTTATAAAACTGTTTGCATGTTCTACAAAACTGTTTGCTTGTTGTTTATAACTGTTTGCATGTTCTAGAAAACAGTTTGTGTGTTTTATAAAACTGTTTGCATGTTCTATAAAAAAGTTTGCAAGTTTTATAAAGCTTTTTGCATGTTCTATAAAACAGTTTGTGTGTTTTATGAAACAGTTTGCACGTTCTATAAGACAGTTTCCATGTTCTATAAAGCATTTTGCCTGTTTTATAAAACTGTTTGCATGTTCTATAAAACTTTTAGCATGTTCTATAAAAAATTGTGAGTGTTTTATAAAACAGTTTGCAAGTTCTATAAAACAGTTAGAATGTTCAATAAAACAGTTTGCGTGTTTTTAAAGCTGTTTGCATGCTTTATAAAAGAGTTAGTCTGTTTTATTGAACATTTGCATGTTCTATAAAACAGTTTGCGTGTTTTATAAAACAGTTTGCATGTTCTATAAAATAGTTTGATTGTTTTATAAAGCAGTTTGGATGTTCTATAAAACAGTTTGAGTTTTTTATGAAACAGTTTGCATTTTCTATAAGACAGTTTGCATGTTTTATGAAACGGTTTGCATGTTTTATAAAGCTGTTTGCATGTTCTATTCAATAGTTTGCATGTTTTATAAAACTATTTGCAGGTTCTGTAAAACAGTTTGTGTGTTTTATAAAACTGTATGTACTATCAAACTGTTTGCAAGTTTTATAAAACTGTTTGCATGTTCTACAAAACTGTTTGCTTGTTGTTTATAACTGTTTGCATGCTCTAGAAAACAGTTTGTGTGTTCTATAAAACTGTTTGCAAGTTTTATAAAGCTTTTTGCATGTTCTATATAACAGTTTGCTTGTTTTATAAAACAGTTTGCATTTTCTATAAAACAGTTGGAGTGTTTTATGAAACAGTTTGCACGTTCTATAAGACAGTTTGCATGTTCTATAAAACATTTTGCATGTTTTATAAAACTGTTTGCATGTTCTATAAAACTTTTAGCATGTTCTATAAAAAATTTTGGGTGTTTTATAAAACTGTTTGCATGTTCTATAAAACAGTTTGTGTGTTCTATAAAACTGTTTGAATGTTCTATAAAACAGTTTGCATGTTCTATTAAATAGTTTGTGTGTTTTATAAAACAGTTTGTATGTTCTGTAAAACAGATTGCATGTTCTATAAAACAGTTTGCATGTTTTATAAAGCAGTTTGCATGTTCTATACAATAGTTGGGGTGTTTGATAATGCAGTTTGTATGTTCTATAAAACAGTTCGAGTTTTTTATGAAACTGTTTGCATTTTCTATAAAGCAGTTTGCAAGTTTTATAAAACTGTTTGCATGTTTTATAAAGCTGTTTGCATGTTCTATTCAATAGTTTGCATGTTTTATATTACTATTTGCAGGTTCTATAAAACAGTTTGTGTGTTTTATAAAACTGTTTGCATGTTCTATAAAACAGTTTGCATGTTCTATCAAATAGTTTGTGTGTTTTATAAAACAATTTGTATGTTCTATAAAACAGTTGGAGTATTTATTGAAGCTGTTTGCATGTTCTATAAAACAGTTTGCATGTTCTATGAAGCTACTTCCATGTTTTATAAAGCTGTTTGCATGTTCTATACAATAGTTTGCATGTTTTATAAAACTGTTTGCATGTTCTATAAAACAGTTTGTGTGTTCTATAAAACAGTTTGCATGTTCTGTGCAAGAATTTGCATGTTTTATTAAACTTTTTGCAGGTTCTATAAAAGGGTTTGCGTGTTTTATAAAACAGTTTGGGTGTTTTATAAAACAGTTTGCATGTTCTATAAAATAGTTTGGGTGTTTTATAAAGCAGTTTGCATGTTCTATGAAACAGCTGGAGTGTTTTATGAAACAGTTTGCATTTTCTTTAAAACAGTTTCTTTGTTTTATAAAACTGTTTGCATGTTTTATAAAGCTGTTTGTGGGTTCTATAAAACAGATTGTGTGTTTTATAAAACTGTTTGCATGTTCTATAAAACAGTTTGCATGTTCTATTAAACTGTTTGCATGTTCTATAAAACAGTTTGCATGTTATATTAAACTGTTTGCATGTTTTATAAAGCTGTTTGCATGTTCTATGCAATAGTTTGCATGTTTTATAAAACTGTTTACAGGTTCTATAAAACAGTTTGTGTGTTTTTTTAAACCTGTTTGCATGTTCTCTAAAACAGTTTGCCTGTTTTATAGAGCTGTATCTGTGTTTTAAAAAACAGTTTGCTTGTTTTATAAATCTTTTTGCATGTTCTATAAATCAGTTGACGTGTTTTATACAGCTCTTTGCATGTTTTATAAAGCTGTTTGCATGTTTAATAAAACAGTTTGTGTGTTCTATAAAACTGTATGCATGTTCTATAAAAGAGTTTGCATGTTTTATAAAGCTGTTTGCAGGTTCTATAAATCAGTTGATGTGTTCTTTAAAGCTATTTGCATGTTCGATATCAACAGTTTGTGTGTTCTATAAAACTGATTACATGTTCTATAAAACAGTTTGTGTGTTTTATAAAGCTGTTTGCATGCTCTATAAAACAGTTTGCGTATTGGATAAAACAGTTTGCGTGTTTTATAAATCTGTTTGCCTGTTTTATAAAATTATTTGAGTGATTTGGAAAATTATTCGGATGCTTCATAAACCTAGGCTTTAAAATACATTTTGTATGTTTTGTAAAAACAGTTTTCATGTCCGATGAAACCTTTTGCATAATAAAGGTGTTTTCATGTGTTACAGAACTGAGTGTTTGATAAAATTATTTGCATTTTTTAAAAACCGCCTGTGTTCTAGTTTTGTGTGTTTTATTTAAAAAAAGCATTCTTGTGTTTGATAAAATGGTGGTGGGGATTTACTGTGCTACCCAATTCCGGCATGTTCAGCGGTGTGAGCGGACTATGTGGAGCGAGCAGTTTCACGATCGGTATCACTGGATCCAGTTGGTGTTTGTCGGTTCAGTCTGTCTGCCATCAGATGTCGGGAAACTCACTGTGATAAAGCTGCGTGTCTTTATCAGGTCTGCTCACCGGAATCGGCCCTCTCCCCCACTGGTCATGCACTGACCTCAGTGGAAATCACACAGACATCAGTGGAAAAACACACTGACCTGTTTCACAACAGCACACAATGGGAGGCATTGGCAGAGAAGCTGTGTTATAGTCATCCAGAGAGCCGGGGTAAAGCCCTGCAGACCTGGGTTCAAATCCCACCACGGCAGCTGGTGACATTTGAATTCAATAAACAATTTCTGGAATTAAAAGACTAACGGTGACCATGAAGCCATTTTCGATTGTTGTAAAAAAAAAACAGTCTGCTTCACCAGTCTCCTTCAGGGAGGGAGATCTGCCATCCTTACCCACTCTGGCCCACATGTGTCTGCAGTGAAATGGCTGAGGGAGCTGCTGCGCCACCAAAGGGTGGAATTTCCCTCTGGGCCGTGGGTGACATGTGTGCCAGATGGAGATATGAGGGTGTGTGTGTGTTTGTGTGTGTGTGTGAGTGTGTGTGTGAGTGTGTGTGTGTGTGAGGGTATGTGTGTGTGAGGGTGTGTGAGTGTGAGTGAGTGTGTGAGTGAGCGGTGATATCTCTTGAGATGTGAGTGAGTGAGTGTGTGTGAGTGTGTGTGAGTGAGCAGTGATATCTCTCGAGATGTGAGGGTGTGTGTGTGTGTGTGTGTGAGTGTGTGTGTGTGTGAGTGTGTGTGTGTGTGAGTGAGTGTGTGAGTGTGTGTGTGTGTGAGTGTGTGTGTGAGTGAGTGTGTGTGTGTGTGAGTGAGTGTGTGTGAGTGTGTGTGAGTGAGCAGTGATATCTCTCGAGATGTGAGGGTGTGAGTGTGTGTGTGAGTGAGTGTGTGTGTGTGTGTGTGTGTGTGTGTGAATGAGCAGTGATATCTCTCGAGATGTGAGGGTGTGAGTGTGTGTGTGTGTGTGAGTGTGTGTGAGTGAGTGTGTGTGAGTGTGTGTGAGTGAGCAGTGATATCTCTCGAGATGT
This sequence comes from Isurus oxyrinchus, assembly GCA_026770705.1. Lineage (NCBI taxonomy): Eukaryota > Metazoa > Chordata > Chondrichthyes > Lamniformes > Lamnidae > Isurus > Isurus oxyrinchus. The sequence goes on from JANJGN010000776.1 coordinate 262,139, forward strand.
GAGTGTGTGTGTGTGATTGTGTGTGTGTGTGAGTGTGTGTGTGTGTGAGTGTGTGTGTGTGAGTGTGTGTGTGTGTGAGTATGTGTCTGTGTGAGTGTGTGTGTGTGAGTATGTGTCTGTGTGAGTGAGCGGTGATATCTCTCGAGATGTGAGTGTGTGTGTGTGATTGAGTGTGTGTGTGTGTGTGTGTGTGTGAGTGTGAGTGTGTGTGTGTGTGAGTATGTGTCTGTGTGAGTGTGTGTGTGTGTGAGTATGTGTCTGTGTGAGTGAGCGGTGATATCTCTCGAGATGTGAGGGTGTGAGTTTGTTTGTGTGTGTCTGTGTGTGTGTGTGTGTGTGTGTGAGTGTGTGTCTGTGTGAGTGAGCGGTGATATCTCTCGAGATGTGAGGGTGTGAGTGTGTGTGTGTGTGTGTCTGTGTGTGAGGGGGTGTGTGTGTGAGTGAGCTGTGTTGCCCCTCGAGCAGGCAGTGAGTGAGATCCCAGTGAACGTGTGACGGGTTTGTGAGTGGGTGAGTTTCGAGCGATGAGATGGTTGCCTTGCCCTGGCTGCACAGGGTGTGACCATTCACCCTCTATCTGCACCGGCTGGTGAATCTCTTGTGTGCAGTGTTGGCGCTGACCACCTCTGGCAGTGCCTCCCGAGCCTGGCTGGTCACACCGCTGCCCGTGCTGTGGCCAGAGCGAGGGCGTGGAGGACATCGCGGGCAACGCCCACCGCATCTAAAAGGTGTTCCATTGATGCGTCACTAAACCTGGGGTCTCTGCATCTTTCATGGACGTCTTCCCTGCAGTAATTGTGGGCAGGAAGCTCTGAGGTGTGCGTGTGTGCGCGGCTGGAGATTAAATATGGTGCCCGGCGTGGTGAAGTGTGAGGTGATAGCGGGCGGGTAAATGGTGAGTCTGCTCGCCATGGAAACGGCATGTTTCCCAGGAACACATAAATAACGTGGGCAGGTTTGGGGTGAAGCCATATGCAAACCCACCATTGTGGCCAGTGGCTGAAACGCCTTCTTACCTGCCCCCTACCACAGTCAGTACGAATCTGGGGCCATTCCCCACTGTATGTTTTATAAAACTGTCTGTTTTAGAAAACTGTGCCTGTGTGTTTTATAAAACTGTGCCTATGTGTTTTATAAAACTGCCTGTGTGTTTTATAAAACTGTGCCTGTGTGTTTTATAAAACTGTGCCTTTGTGTTTTATAAAACTGCCTGTGTGTTTTATAAAACTGCCTGTGTGTTTTATAAAACTGTGCCTGTGTGTTTTATAAAACTGCCTGTGTGTTTTATAAAACTGTGCCTGTGTGTTTTATAAAACTGTGCCTGTATGTTTTATAAAACTGTGCCTGTGTGTTTTATAAAACTGTGCCTGTGTGTTTTATAAAACTGTGTGTTTTATAAAAATGTGCCTGTGTGTTTTATAAAACTGCCTGTGTGTTTTATAAAACTGTGCCTGTGTATTTTATAAAACTGTGCCTGTGTGTTTTATAAAACTGTCTGTGTGTTTTATAAAACTATGTATGTGTGTTTTATAAAACTATCTGTGTGTTTTATAAAACTGTGCCTGTGTATTTTATAAAACTGTGCCTGTGTGTTTTATAAAACTGTCTGTGTGTTTTATAAAAATGTGCCTGTGTGTTTTATAAAACTGCCTGTGTGTTTTATAAAACTGTGCCTGTGTGTTTTATAAAACTGTGCCTGTGTGTTTTATAAAACTGTCTGTGTGTTTTATAAAACTGTGCCTGTGTGTTTTATAAAACTGCCTGTGTGTTTTATAAAACTGTGCCTGTGTATTTTATAAAACTGTGCCTGTGTGTTTTATAAAACTGTCTGTGTGTTTTATAAAACTGTGCCTGTGTGTTTTATAAAACTGTCTGTGTGTTTTATAAAACTGTGTATGTGTGTTTTATAAAACTGCCTGTGTGTTTTATAAAACTGTGCCTTTGTGTTTTATAAATCTGTATGTGTGTTTTATAAAGCTGTTTGTGTGTTTTATAAAACTGTGCCTTGTGTTTTATAAAACTGTGCCTGTGTGCTTTATAAAACTGTGTCTGTGTGTTTTATAAAACTGCCTGTGTGTTTTATAAAACTGTGCCTGTGTGTTTTATAAAACTGTGTGTTTTATAAAACTGTGCCTGTGTGTTTTATAAATCTGTATGTGTGTTTTATAAAGCTGTTTGTGTTTTTCATAAAGCTGCATGTGTGTTTTATATAGCTGTTTGTGTGTTTTATAAAGCTGTTTGTGTGTTTTATAAAGCTGTTTGTGTGTTTCATAAAGTTGTATTTATGTTTTATAAAACATTGTGTGTTTTATAAAGCTGTTTGTATGTTTTATAAAGCTGTTTGTGTGTTTTATAAAGCTGTTTGTGTGTTTCATAAAGTTGTATTTATGTTTTATAAAACATTGTGTGTTTTATAAAGCTGTTTGTATGTTTTATAAAGCTGTTTGTGTGTTTTATAAAGTTCTATGTGTGTTTATAAAGCTGTGTGTTTTATAAAGCTGTTTGTGTGTTTTATGAAGCTGTATGTGTGTTTTATAAAGCTGTGTGTTTTATAAAGCTGTTTGTGTGTTTTATGAAGCTGTATGTGTGTTTTATAAAGCTGTGTGTTTTATAAATCTGTTTGTGTGTTTTATAAAGCTGTTTGTGCGTTTTATAAATCTGTATGTGTGTTTTTTTAAACCTGTATGTGTGTTTTATAAAGTTGTTTCTGTGTTTTATAAAGCTGTGTGTATGTTTTATAAAGCTGTATGTTTGTTTTATAAAACTGTTTGTGTGTTTTATAAAGCTGTTTGAGTGTTTTATAAAGCTGTTTGTGTGTTTTATAAAGTTTTTGTGTGTTTTATAAACCTGTTTGTGTGTTTTATAAAGTTGTTGCTGTGTTTTATAAAGCTGTTTGTGTGTTTCATAAAGCTGTTTGCTTGTTTTATAAAGCTGTATGTGTGTTTTTTAAATCTGTATCTTTGTTTTATGAAGCTTTTTGTGTGTTTTATAAAGTTGTTGCTGTGTTTTATAAAGCTATTTGTGTGTTTTATAAAGCTGTTTGCGTGTTTCATAAAGCTGTTTGCGTGTTTTATAAAGCTGTTTGCGTGTTTTATAAAGCTGTATGTGTGTTTTTTAAAGCTGTTTGTGTGTTTTCTGTGTTTCATAAAACGCTGCATCTTTTGTAAAACCGTTTGTGTATTAATGAACTAAACGCTTCACCAATCTGGAAGAGACACCGAAACATTTCAGTTTACTGAACTGCTTCCACCATCTCGTCCAATCCTCCTGTGGCTCACCACTCTCTCACCTGTCATCATTATCCTGCTCCATCTATAAAACTGCATGTTTTTAAACGTTGTTACAAGTTTGATCAGCTGTTTGCCTGTTATGTAAAACTCTGCCTGTACACCAAGTCTGAGCAGGAAAAGAGACTGATGCAGGAAATCCCCTCATTCTGTTCCAGACTCTCAGTGCTCTTTTCCTGTTTGGGTTCGTTTTGTGCTGTGGTATTTTCTGTTTGGTTATTTCTGGTGTTACAGAATCTGTACTTTCAGCCAGTCCTTTCACTTGCCATTCAGAGTGCTGATGTACGTGGTTAGCTGGAGCTGGCCCTGTCTAGGGACCCTGAGTTTTATTCACCCTCTTAATATCGATTTGACTGAGGCTCTGAATGAAGCTTGCCCTCCAGAACCATGCTGTGGACCCTCAGAATCTCATAACATTCATCCCCCGGTTTAAACTGACTTCACATTACCCGTCGACAAACCTCACTTATCCACTTCTGGTTCTGACGGTTAATGGAATGCAGGCCGGACGATTCTCGAGAGAAATCCCGATGTTATCTCGCTGCCCAGCCCTCCCACACCTCTCGCACTCTGATCACCAGTCTACCTGGAGTTAGTTGGAATGACCCTGAGATCCACACACACACACGGTCCAACAGTGGCCTTACCAGCAGCTCCACTGGGCATGACATATCACCGAATCACAGAATCACACAGTGCAGAAGAGGCCCTTCGGCCCATCGAGTCTGCACCGACACGTGAGAAACACCTGACCTACCTACCTAATCCCATTTACCAGCACTTGGCCCATAGCCTTGAATGTTATGACGTGCCAAGTGCTCATCCAGGTACTTTTTAAAGGATGTGAGGCAACCCGCCTCCACCACCCTCCCAGGCAGTGCATTCCAGACCCTCACCACCCTCTGGGTAAAAAAGCTTTTCCTCACATCCCCCCTAAACCTCCTGCTCCTCACCTTGAACTTATGCCCCCTTGTGACTAACCCTTCACCTAAGGGGAACAGCTGCTCCCTATCCACCCTGTCCATGCTCCTCATAATCTTGTACATCTCCATCAGGTCGCCCCTCAGTCTTCTCTGCTCCAGTGAAAACAACCCAAGTCTATCCAGCCTCTCTTCATAACTTAAATGTTTCATCCCAGGCAACATCCTGGTGAATCTCCTCTGCACCCCCTCCAGTGCAATCACATCCTTCCTATAATGTGGTGACCAGAACTACACACAGTACTCCAGCTGTGGCCTCACCAAGGTTCTATACAACTCCAACATGACCTCCCTACTTTTGTAATCTATGCCTCGATTGATAAAGGCAAGTGTCCCATATGCCTTTTTCACCACCCCACTAACATGCCCCTCCGCCTGAATTTTGGGCTGCATTATGATTGGCTTGATTCTGTGCCATTCCATTTTTGGTTAACTCAGCAAACGACACGTTTCGGCTGGTGTGGGTTTGAGGTCGAAGGGCCCCAGCGCTTACACTCCCAGCCCCGGCCCTGCCGGTGCTCAGGAGGTGAACAGCTCCCCAGAAAGGTGCAGCCGGTGTTGTCAGCCTGCAAGACGTTGGGTGTAACCCTGTTCAACTCTCTGATCAACTTCTGGCTCTTTGAATGTTCTTTCCGATCTGTAATTGTGGTATCGAGTAAGATAGCATCAAAGCTTCCAGAAAACTCTAAAGGTGCCTGAGAGAGGATGTTAGTAATTTCAGTCCATGAAAACCAAGCTGCAGATGAAGGCAGTTCACTGGGCGCCGAGAGCTAATACTGGCCCGACTTATCCTGGCTGGTGGGAGGAGGGAAGGTTTTGACCCATTCTCCCCCACACGGCGGTGACGGGAATTTCCTGTCCTGCCGGAGTGGCTCCCACTCCGGGAAATGTCCACTGACGTTCAGTGGGATCGGCTGGGAAAAGATGTGGATGTGGGGCTTAATTATAAAATTCAACGCTAAGATAAATCAATTTTTTTGGGGGGAGTAGAAGGGCGTTTGGGGCTGTGGAACGAGGACCAGAATTCAGACCCAGATCAGCCATGATCTAATGGAATGGTGGAGAATGATGGAGGGGCTGAATGGCCTCCTCCTGTTCCTATATTTCAGGACTGTGTGTCTGAGTGTGTGTATGTGGGTGTGTGAGTGTGTGTGACTGCTTGAGTGTGTGTGTGTGTCTAAGTGTGTGTGTGTGTGAGTGTGCATGTGTGTGTCTGAATGTTTGTGAGTGTGTGTGAAGTGTGTGTGTGTGTTAGTGTGTGTGTGTGTGTGTCTCTGTCAGTGTGTGTGTCAGCATGTGTGTCGCTGTGTGTGAGTGTGTGTGTTAGCGTGTGCGTTTCTGTCAGCATGTGTGTGTTAGCATTTGTGTCTGTCAGTGTGTGTGTCAGCATGTGTGTCAGTGTGTGTGTTAGTGTGTGTGTGTCAGCATGTGCATCTCTGTCAGCGTGTGTGTGTGTGTGTGTCTGTGTGTCTGTGATTGTGTGTCTGTGTGTGTGTGTTAGTGTGTGTGTATCAGTATGTGTGTGTGTGTGTGTAGCATGAGTGTCACTGTGTCAGTGTGTGTGTGTGTGTGTGTATGTGTGTGTCAGTGTGCATGCATGTGTGTGTGTGCGTGTCAGTGTATGTGTGTCACTGTGTGAATGTCTCAGTGTGTGTGTATCTCAATGTGTGTGTGTGAGTGTGCACGTGTGTGTGTCTCAATGTGTGTGCGCGTGTGTGTGTGTCTGAAGTGTGAGTGTGTGTGAGTGTGTGTGAAAGAGTGTGTGTGTGTTAGTGTGTGTATAGGATGGTGTTTGAACTGGTGTTTGGGATGGTGTTTGTGTTGTGCTGTTGCCTGGAATAGTTCCCATCGTCATGGCTCTGGAACTGCCTCCTGAGTCGAACTGTGGGAACACGTTGACTTCATGGACAGCAGCAACCCACCATCGCCTTCTCAAGGGGCAATTGGGACAGACAATCAATGCTGTCTAAGCCAGCGATTCTCACACCGCCTGAATGAACAAGTGGAGAACAAACAATTACTGGGGCGGGGAATTACCAGGAGGAGGCGCTCTTACAGCTAAGGAGCCTGTACCTGCAGCGCCCCGAGGGACTCTGGTCACTGCTACTGCCCTCCAACAGACGCTGTGGCCCACTTTACAGCCTCGAACTCAATCTCATTGGCTGCTTCTTTATCTGAAATTGTTGCCTCCACTTCCTGACTCAGCTGGCTTGACATTTCTCTTTCTGATCTGGGGACCAGATTCAGAATGAAGGGGTTTCACCTGATGTTGGAAACTCTGCAGCACAGGCCTGGGTTCCTCACTCTTTCCCTTGCAATGGTAGTACCAGCCTCTGGGTAAGCAGTCTCTGGTTAACTATTAACCTGCGGCTACACAACAGGTAACTGTCACCGGTAAACAGAGCTCATCTTGTTTACTCTGGGTCTGGATTGTTCTCCTAGAATTTAAATGCAGATGTTTTTCCCTTCTTCCTGCAGCCACCTGTCAGATCCTAATCTGACATCTGGCTCCTAACCACTGGTTACAAAAGCTGCTAACAGCTCTCTGATTTGGCTGACTGGCCACTAACTGGGTTGGGCTGGGGACTGTGAGTGGTTCAGGTGAACGGAGCCTGTGGTTTCTGATGGGGTCTCTGGAACACGAGATTCCAGCCAGCCCACTGGACACTGGACAGCGAGTTTAATTCCATCCGTTAATCACAGCCCAGGCAGCCAGATAGGGTTAGGGTTAGAGCTGTACAGAGAGGGCAGATCCCAGGGTAAAGGGACTCAGTGCCCAGTGTTGGGGGAGGCAGTGCCCGGTGTGAGAGAGGCAGTGTCCAGTGCAGGGAGAGGCAGTGTCCAGTGTGAGGGAGACACAGTGTCTAGTGTGGAGAGAGGCAGTGCCCAGTGTCAGAGAGGCAGTGTCCAGTGTGAGGGAGGCACTGTCCAGTGTGAGAGAGGCACTGTCCAGTGTGAGGGAGGCACTGTCCAGTGTGAGAGGCACTGTCCAGTGTTATAGAGGCACTGTCCAGTATGAGGAAGACAGTGTCCAGTGTGAGAGGCACTGTCCAGTGTGAGAGTCACAGTGTCCAGTGTGAGAGGCACTGTCCAGTGTGAGAGTGACAGTGTCCAATGTGAGAGGCACTGTCCAGTGTGAGAGTGACAGTGTCCAGTGTGAGAGAGACAGGGTGTCCGGTGTGAGAGTGACTGTGTCCAGTGTGAGAGGCACTGTCCAATGTGAGAGTGACAGTGTCCAGTGTGAGAGGCACTACCCAGTGTGAGAGAGGCACTGTCCAGTGTGAGAGGCACTATCCAGTGTGAGAATGACAGTGTCCAGTGTGAGAGGCACTACCTGGTGTGAGAGTGACAGTGTCCAGTGTGAGAGGCGCTGTCCAGTGTGAGAGTGACAGTGTCCAGTGTGAGAGGCACTACCCGGTGTGAGAGTGACAGCGTCCAGTGTGAGAGGCACTGTCCAGTGTGAGAGTGACAGTATCCAGTGTGAGAGGCACTGCCAGTGTGAGAGGCGCTGTCCAGTGTGAGAGTAACAGTGTCCAGTGTGAAAGGCGCTGTCCAGTGTGAGAGTGACAGTGTCCAGTGTGAGAGGCACTGCCAGTGTGAGAGGCACTGCCCAGTGTGAGAGTGACAGTGTCCAGTGTGAGAGGCACTGTCCAGTGTGAGAGTGACAGTGTCCAGTGTGAGAGACACTACCCGGTGTGAGAGACACGGTGTCCGGTGTGTAAATTTGAAGTGAAATACATTTAAAAGTTTCCCTGTTCAAGGACAATGTCATCTTTTCTGATTAACTCAATGCCCTGAAATCGGGATCTCTCTGACTCTCCCTCTTGTTTCAGGTTTTGAAAAGGGACAATGGCAGGAGTCAGAAAACGCAGCAAATCTGGAGACAGTCATGTGCTGGACAATGTGATAAAGGAGAGGTCAATAACTGGACTTCCACAGACACAGCAGCAGGTTAGTTCTCTCTTCCTTTGTAACAGTCAGCTCTGTGGCAGGTTTTTATTGCTCAGCCCAGTTTACAATGGAAACTGTCTATGTCAACATGTCACAGTGTAGTACCGCTCTCCCACCAAAGGTGCCGCTCTAGTCCTTCAGAGAAACTGCTGCAATCAATTTACCTTCCCTGCATTTCCACCCTCCCCTAATTACCCCAATGGACTCAACTCTCCCCTAACTTTCCCCCACTCCTCGCAACCTCCATACCCTCCATTCACTCCCCCTCCCTCCATCTCCCCTCCATACCCTCCATTCACTCCCCCTTCCTCCACCTCACCTCCATTCCCTCCATTCACTCCTCCTCCCTCCATCTCCCCTCCATACCCTCCATTCACTCCCCCTCACTCCATCTCCCCTCCATACCCTTCATTCACTACCCCCCTCCCTCCACCTCACCTCCATACCCTCCATGCACTCCCCCTCCCCCCATCTCCCCTCCATGCCCTTCATTCACTCCCCCTCCCTCCACCTTCCCTCCATACCCTCCATTCACTCCCCCTCCCCATCTCCCCTCCATACCCCAATTCACTCCCCCTCCCTCCACCTTCCCTCCATACCCTCCATTCACTCCCCCTCCCCATCTCCCCTCCATGCCCTTCATTCACTCCCCCTCCCTCCACCTCCCCTCCATACCCTCCATTCACTCCCCCTCCCTCCATCTCCCCTCCATACCCCTATTCACTCCTCCCTCCCTTCATCTCCCCTCCATACCCCAATTCACTCCTCCCTCCCTCCATCTCTCCTCCATGCCCTTCATTCACTCCTCCCTCCCTCCAACTCCCCTCCATGCCCTTCATTCACTACCCCCTCCCTCCATACTCTCCATTCATTCCCCCCTCCATCTCCCCTCCATACCCTCCATTCACTCCCCCGTCTCCATCTCCCCTCCATACCCTTCATTCACTACCCCCTCCCTCCATCTCCCCTCCATACCCTCCATTCACTCCCCTGTCTCCATCTCCCCTCCATACCCTCCATTCATTCCCCCTCCCTCCATCTCCCCTCCATACCCTCCGTTCACTCCCCCGTCTCCATCTCCCCTCCATACCCTTCATTCACTACCCCCTACCTCAATCTCCCCTCCATACCCTCCGTTCACTCCCCCGTCTCCATCCCCCCCTCCATACCCTCAATTCACTCCCCTCCCTCGCCCCTACACACCATCCATTCTGCACTCTCACCCCTCCCCTTCCCACTCCCCCCTCCTCTCTACAGCCTCCCCACCCCTTTTCCCCTTACCCTCTGCTCCCAATCCCTCCTATACCCTCCCCTACCTTGCCTGAAGTTACTGGCCGGAGGGGTTTTTGGGCTGTGTGATATGGACACTTGGCGCTTACCAGCCCGTGCTAATTCTGGCTGCAGTGACATCCCAAAACGCTCTGTGAGCAGCAGTCCCAGTCACCAATCCAACATGGGGGGGGGGGGGGGTCAATGGTCTGGGCTGTATGATTTGGACTTTTGGTATTTCAATCCGTGAATATACGAGAGATTCCCAGAGCCCAAATCCCAGAAGAGCCCTTCGATATGATCTCCTACTGACCAAGTCCCAGATTCTGTTTGTTGTGGTGATAACGGAGACCGGGCTTAAGGAAGGGCAGATCTGGGTGTTAAATATTCCTGGTGACAAGCTGTTCAGAAAAGATAGACCAGGGAAAGAGGAGGGGGGCTGGCGTTTTTGGTTAAGCAGAGTCTTGCAGTATTGGAGAAAGAGGATGTGCCAGAGGATTCGAGGGCAGAATCGATTTGGCTCGAGTTGAGGAATATTAAAAGGATGCAGTTATATTGCTCGGTGTAATATACAGACCACCAGACAGTGGAAAGGATAGAGAGGAACAAATCTGCGGGGAAATGACAGAGAGGTGTAAACATCATCGAGTAATTATACTGGGGGACTTTAATTACCCTTATAGAGTGAGATAGTGGGAGCGCAAGGGACAGTGAAGGACAAGTGTTCCTAGAGTGTGTTCAGGAGAATTCCCACAGCCCTGTGTTTCCAGTCCAACAAGAAATAAAGAGGCACAGCTAGTGCTGCTTCTTGGGAATGAGGTGGGCCAAGTTGATCAAGCGACAGTGGAGGAACATTTAGGGGACTGAGGTCATTGTGGTCAAGGTTTAGGATGACAGTGGTAATCCAGAGTATGAATAATCAACTGGTACAGAGCAGACTTCGATGGGGCAGGAACGGAGCCGGGCTGGATAGACCGGAACCAAAGGTTGGTGGGAAAACAGGAGCTGAACAATGGGCTACCTTCAAAGATGAGATGGTTCGGGCACAGTCAAGGTACGTTCCCTCAAAAAGGAAGGGGGAGACAAACCAATCCAGGGCTCCCTGGATGACAAAGGAGATAGGAATTAACTTAAAGAATAAAAAGTATCCTGGCGACAGGTGTCAGGCAAATGCAGCTGAGACCCAGCTGAATACAGGAGGGAGGTGAAAAAGGGCCAGCGGCAACGTGGATACAGAATTGGCTGGAAAATAGGAAGCAGTGAGTAATGGTCAATGGGTATTTTTCAGGCTGGAGGAAGGTTTGGAGTGGAGTTCCCCAGGGGTCGGTATTGGGACCCTTGCTTTTCCTGATTATATATTAATGATCTAGATCTTGGTGTGCAGGGGACGGTTTCAAAGTTTGCAGATGATACGAAACTTGGGAGATAAAAACAAAAAAAACTGCGGATGCTGGAAATCGAAAACAAAAACAGAATGACCTGGAAAAACTCAGCAGGTCTGGCAGCATCGGCGGAGAAGAAAAGAGTTGACGTTTCGAGTCCTCATGACCCTTCGACAGAACTTGATTTCGAGTCCAAGAAAGAGTTGAAATATAAGCTAGCTTATATTTCAACCCTTTCTTGGACTGACTCAAGTTCTGTCGAAGGGTCATGAGGACTCGAAACGTCAACTCTTTTCTTCTCCGCCGATGCTGGGAGAATTATGAACTGTGAGGAGGACAGTGTGGAACTTCAAGAGGACATAGACAAGTTAGTGCAGTGGGCAGATAGGTGGCTGATGGAGTTCAGTGCGGAGAAGTGTGAGGTGATGCATTTTGGTACAAAGAACATGGACAGACAATATAAAATACAAGATACTATTCTAAAGGGTATGCAGGAGGAGAGAGACCGGGTATAAATGTACCTAAGTAATGAAGGATGGTAAGACCAGGAGAGAGAGCTGTTTCTAAAGCATTCAGTATTTTAGGCTTCATAACCTAATAGGGGCTAAGAGCAGGGAGGTTATGCTGAATTTATATAAGACACTCGGTTAGACCTCAGCTGGAGTATTGTGCACAGCTCTGGGCACCACATTATAGGAAGGATGTGAACACGTTGGAGAGAGTGCAGAAGAGGTTTACAAGAATGGTTCCAGGGATGAGAAACTTCAGCTATGAGGATAGATTGGAGAGGTTGGGACTGTTCTCCTTGGAGAGGAGAAGGCTGAGAGGAGATTTGATAGAGATGTTCAAAACCGTGAGGGGGCTGGACAGAGTAGATCGGGAGAAGCTGTTCCCGCTTGTAGAAGGGTCAAGAACGAGAGGGCACAGATTTAAAGTGATTTGCAAAGGAAGCAAGTGTGATGTGAGAAATTAACTTTTTCACACAGCGAGTGGTTCAGGTCTGGAATGTACAGCCTGGAAGTGTGGGGGAGGCAGGTTCAATTCAGGCATTCAAGAGGGCATTGGATGGTTATTTAAGGACATAGGATAAGTATTTAAATAGAGATAATGTGCAGGGCAGGGAAAAGGCAGGAGATTGGCACCAAGTTAAAATGTTCAGAGAGCAGGTGCAGAGATGATGGGCTGAATGGCCTCCTTCTACACGGAACAATGGTGTGATTCTGTGGTGCAGAATGTGGGTGTGACTTGCAGTGAACAGCGAGCACACCTGCCCCCTACTGGCTGCGAGGGAGTCGAGGTTTGGAGGAGCGGGGTGGAGGGGGGTGCAATGAACCGGTAGTGACAGCAGTTGTTTTTTTAACCTGCCTCTTTCTGGACAGATACCAGCCTCCACGAGCTCTCCTCTACATTACCGTCAACTCTTTCAGCTGGAGCACCAAGGCCTGCTCACCATCAAACCAACAAACTTCACACTGACTCACCATGAGATCCCGCAAGGTAAGACTGACCTCTCGCTCAGTGTCTGCCCTTCTCTGTCTCAGCTCAACAGAGTGATGCTGGCAACAGACCTTAGACCCCTGGGTCACTGAAGCGAGCTGACCTGCTGACCTGCCAGGGATGTGCCTCCACAATTTACATTATCCTCTTTCCTCTCTTTCCTCTCCTCCTCCTCTCTCTCTCTCTCTCTCTCGCTCCCTCTATCTCTCTCTGTCTCTTTATATATCATTCTCTCTCTGTCTCTCTCTCTGTCTCTCTGTCTCTCTCTCTGTCTCTGTCTCTCTCTGTCTCTCTGTCTCTCTCTCTGTCTCTGTCTCTCTCTCTCTCTATCTCTCTCTGTCTATCTCATTCTCTCTCTTTGTCTCTCTCTCTCTCTCATTCTCTCTCTCCCTCTCTCCCCTCTCTCTCTATCTCTATCTCTCTCTCTCTATCTCTCTATCACATTCTCTCTGTCGCTCTCTCTATCTCTCTCTCTGTCTCGTTCTCTCTCTCTCTCTCTGTCTCTCTCTCTATCTCTCTCTTTCCCTCTCTCTCTATCTATCTGTCTCTATCTCATTCTCTCTCTATCTCATTCTCTCTCTCTGTCTCTGTCTCTATCTCTGTCTCTCTCTGTCATTCTCTTTCTCTCTCTTTCTCTCTCTGTCTCTCGCTATCTCTGTCTTTCTGCCTCTCTCTCTCTCTATCTCTCTCTCTCTCTCTCTCCTGCTCTGTCTCTTTCTATCTTTGCCTGTCTCTCCCTTCTGCTGCCTCTATAAGGTTATTCGGTTGGTGACAGGAGATTTCTGATTTCAGGAGGTAACCAGGTCTACGCAGCTTGGTCCAGCCAAGGCAGAGAGCCTGTTTATGCAGGAGAAAGCAGTGCCTCGGGACTTGGCTCCTCATCCACTAGAGCAACTCCAGTTATTGTTTGTTACAACTCTGCAAACAGGCAAGCCTTTGTCCCATCCTCAGCCAGACAGCGGTGAGTTTTATACAGTGTGCCTGCTTAAAATGGAGCTGTTCATGACATATTCTGCAGCCCAAACCAATCTGGATTCTGTACAGGGCGAGGGTGTGGGGAACCAAGTCACAGGTGTGGGGAGCTGTGTCACAAGAGGAGGGTTGGGTGTTCTGTGCCACAGACAAAGGTCTGTGTTTCTGTGCTACAGGCGTTGTGTGTGTTGGGCTAAATTACAAGCAGAGAGCATGTGTGCTCTGTGTTACAGGTGGAGTGTGTGCATGTTTCTGTAGTACACAAAAACCAGGACAAATCCAACCCGGCCAATTACCACCCCATCAGTCTACTCTCCATCATCAGTAAAGTAATGGAAGGGGTCACCAACAGTGCTATCAAGCGGCACTTACTCAGCAATAACCTGCTCACTGATGCCCAGTTTGGGTTCCGCCAGGGTCACTCAGCTCCTGACCTCATTACAGCCTTGGTTCAAACATGGACAAAAGAGCTGAACTCCCGAGGTGAGGTGAGAGTGACTGCCCTTGACATCAAGGCAGCATTTGACCGAGTGTGGTATCAAAGAGCCCCAGCAACACTGGGGTCAATGGGAATCAGGGGGAAAACTCTCAGCTGGTTGGAGTCATACCCAGCACAAAGGAAGATGGTTGTGGATGTTGGAGGTCAGTCATCTCAGCTCCAGGACATCACTGCAGGAGTTCCTCAGGGTAGTGTCCTCGGCCCAACCACCTTCAGCTGCTTCATCAATGACCTTCCCTCCATCATAAGGTCAGAAGTGGGGATGTTCGCTGATGATTGCACAATGTTCAGCACCATTCGCGACTCCTCAGATACTGAAGCAGTCCATGTCCAAATGCAGCAAGACCTGGACAATATCCAGGCTCGGGGCTGACAAGTGGCAAGTAACATTCACACCACACAAGTGTCAGGCAATGACCATCTCCAGCAAGAGAGAATCTAACTTTCTCTCACTGACATTCAATGACATTACCATCACTGAATCCCCCACTATCAACATCCTGGGGGTTACCATTGACCAGAATCTGAACTAGACCAGCCATATAAACACTGTGGCTACAAGAGCAGGTCAGAGGCTGGGAATCCTGCAGAGAGTAACTCATCTCCTGACTCCCCAAATCCTGTCCACCATCTACAAGGCACAAGTCAGGAGTGTGATGGAATACTCCCCACTTGCCTGGATGAGTGGAAAGTGTGTCTGTTTCTGTGTTACAGGTGGGGAGTGTGCGTCTGTTTCTGTGCTACAGATGGAGAGTGTATGCATTTCTGTTTTACAGGCAGAGAGTGTGCCTGTTTCTATGTTACAGGTGGAAAGTGTATTTATTTATATGTTACAGCTAGAGAGTGTGTGTATTTCTGCGTTACAGGTGGAGTTTGTGCGTAGGACTGTGTTAAGGCAGAGAGTGTGTATTTTTAAAATTCATTAATGGGATGTAGATGTCTCTGGCTGGGCCCAGCATTTATTGCCCACCCCTAGTTGCCCCTTGGGATGGTGGTGGTGAGCTGCCATATGTTTATGTGTCACAGGCTGAGAGTGTATGATGATGTGTTCTGTAGTAGAGGAGAGTGTTATACTTACTATCAATGATCTCCTGTGTGTGCTATATCTGCAGTGATCCAGCTCTCTCCAACCCACTGTTTGTCCATGGTTTCTGTAAATGGCCAGGGTGTGAGCAAGTCTTTAAGGAATACGAGGCCTTTCTCAAGTAAGTTTAATTGTAATTTTCATATGTAACTAAGTCAGTGCTGGGTGTGTGTGTGTGTGTGTGTGTGTGTGTGTTTGTATGGGTTTGTGTGTTTGTGTGGGTGTGTGTGTGTGTGTGTGTGTGTGTGTGTGTGTGTTTGTGTGTTTGTGTGGGTTTGTGTGTTTGTGTGGGTGTGTGTGTGTGTGTGTGTGTGTGTGTTTGTGTGGGTGTGTGTGTGAGTGTGTGTGTGTGTGTGTGTGTGTGTGTTTGTGTGGGTGTGTGTGTGTGTGATGGCATCAGACACACAGACCTGGGTGCATGCGTGAGTGTGTGACCGTGTCAGTCAGAGAGTGCTTGGTGTGTGTTTGTGTGAGGGTATCAGTCAGTAAATGGATTGTGCGTGTGTGCTTGTGTGCCTGTGTATATGTACTTGTGTGCGTGTTTGTATGTGAGAACATGTGAGTCAGGCGGTGCTGGGTGTGTGTGTGAGGGTGTCAGTCACAGTGCTGGGTGTGTCTGTGAGGGTGTCAGTCACACAGTGCTGGGTGTCTGTGTGAGGGTGTCAATCACACAGTGCTGGGTGTGTCTCTGAGGGTGTCAGTCACACAGGGCAGGGTTTGTCTGTGAGGTTGTCAGTCACAGAGTGCTGGGTGTGTGTGTGAGGGTGTCAGTCACACAGTGTTGGGTGTGTGTGTGAAGGTGTTAGTCACACAGTGCTGGGTGTGTGTGTGAGGGTGTCAGTCACACAGTGTTGGGTGTCTGTGTGAGGGTGTCAGTCACAGAGTGCTGGGTGTGTGTGTGAGGGTGTCAGTCACACAGTGTTGGGTGTGTGTGTGAAGGTGTCAGTCACACAGTGCTGGGTGTGTCTGTGAGGGTGTCAGTCACAGAGTTCTGGGTGTGTGTGTGAGGGTGTCAGTCACACAGTGCTGGGTGTGTCTGTGAGGGTGTCAGTCACTGAGTGCTGGTTGTGTCTGTGAGGGTATCAGTCACAGAGTGCTGGGTGTGTGTGTGAATATCTGCTATAAAGCCACCGCCTGTTGCTTTAACGAGGTTGGGTTCCCTGTTGCTGGATCTCTCCTTCACTAACCAGCTACCGCTTTATTCCATTAACCATTCCACAGAATTCTCACACCTTTACCTTTTGTTTGGTGACAGGCATCTTGATGATGTTCACTGCCTGAACGATACAAGCACAGCTCAGTGTCTAATTCAAA